>PNEQ01016544.1:0-15680 GCA_003012365.1 Medauroidea extradentata
TATTATTTCTTGTAAAATTACATTTTACGTTTTACTTAACACAATGGCAAAGTTTTGCACTAGAAGAGTGAACATAGTATTGCCTAACAATCACGACCGACCACTGACAACAACACAGCACTGATTCACAGAGCACCTCATTTGAGGGCAGAAACGACCATGGCAAGGCTAGGCAGGTAGAAATACCCATCGCGAGTGTCGATGATGTTTGGCAACCCTGAAATAACGAGCTTGCTCTTCCAGCTGGATTCCCAGAAGAGGCAAGCCACACCTGCCAGACACTCCCAGACTTCCTGCCGCCACGTGCGTGGCGGGTTGCATTCGAGATATTCTGGAATTCCAGGCGCCGAGAAAACATACACTCTTCTTGTAATAGCTTTTCGGTTTAAATACTATGAAAAGTGAAATTTTTATAACTTGTTTTGAAAGTCCATGGATGAAACTACTTCGTGATTGTACTCATTATATATTTTCATGATTTATTTATGCTTTTACGTGTATACGAAAAAGACCATATTTAGCATAATGCACATTCAATACAAAAATTTTTTCAAAAATTTTAAATACTTTTAATCGATAGCTTACATAGTGTACTATTGTTATCTCAAAAATTACCAATATATCTCGTCTGGTTCTCCAGAAACCTATGGCACGAAATGTCGAAAATCGTAACTTTGAGAACCTATAATGCTGAAACTAGAAATTTTAGAAGTTAATCTTTTCGGCACAAAAGCTAGTCTATAGGATACCTATATGTAGGGATAATAATTAGCTATAAAATTTTTCGGGTCCAACAGCCTTAAGTCTCCTCAGCCACATTTCAATCAGTTCTTTTTCTACGAGGACAGATGTAGAACAGAACCAGAAAATGTCTGCCACTTTCCTGCAATTTCGCTGTTACTCTAGGACCCGGTAGTTAAAAACACGGTGAGTCAATGCTTTAACTTTGCGTGGCGACAGCTTATGGAAAAGTAAGTCGAAAATATGCTATCAATGGTTCTTTACGGCAAATTACAGTGGAAGTAAGGGTACCTTGAAAGCAACTATAAAATATGTTCTTAATATGAAATATGATTTGATAGTAAATTAAACAATACGTTTAGTGTTAAAACAGTGAAACAAGTGCTTTATTTTATTTAAAGAATTTAAATTTTTAAGCATATTTTCACGGTAGCGTTAGCCCCACTTCAATTATTCACTTTACAGAAAAATTTAACACACATTTTCGCCTTATTTGTATAAGCTATTATAACGTAAAATTAAACACACTCCGTCCTAAATCATTCTGTATTAGAGTCGCGAGGCTTTTGAAAGACGGTCACAGCGCCATTTTGAATTACAGAATACGAAACTTCGTAAACAAAATTACGCAGTAACTGTATTAAGATCGTGTACGAGACTCAAAAGTTACACACTGGCACTAGGTTCCCCAGACGAGGAAACAGGCACGTCTTATATGTTTCAGTCTTCAAGTTTGAACAAGCGATATAGGCTGAGCACTTGACACCTTGCTCCGGTAAAATATTGTCACGTGAGGCAGGACGTGGTAAAACAATGACAACTAACTAAGCCAGTCACGAAAGTATACCCTGGCACAACCCAATAAATTATTACTAATATTACATGGGTCCACTTTTGCCCTTAATAAATCAAACATGGCCAGTGCATAAACCACACCTTCCAGCTCTGCAGCTCTACGAAACTTGTGTGGGAGCGGATATGTGTTAGGGAACTAGGTTTATGTGGCTAATAAGCACTGTTAGTTGCTTAGGTCTTACACATTCAACAAGAGGGAGGAACAAATGTTTAGATCAATACCAGGAACAATGTTTCCAAACTGGAAGATTTTAAAAAAATAACTTTTCCAGTGATTCGTGTACTTTCTGCTGCAAAAGAAATACAAATCCGAAACCATCTTTACACAACTCTAAACCATACTGCAGGTCACGATAGTGCAATAATGTATCAGAGGAACAAAATCAATACCTAAGTACCAACCAGGCTTGATGTGTTTTACTTGGTATTTGTTGAACCGTCATTATGTACTGTTTGTGTTACAAGAAGGCGTGTCACTGTACCAAACATCATACAGCGAACATAACGGTCTGACTGAAATGCTAGAAGTGAAGACATGCTACTGAAACATTTCTGGAACTAAGAAATAATGCCTATTAACTTGAACTACACTACAGAAATTAAGGGCATTCATTTATTACAGAGAAATAATAAATATGAAATATTGGAAATTAATTAATTTACGTATTTAAAAAAATGTAACCGTACAAATTAACAGTGCAAAGATATTGCAGCCCACGACAATAATTATCACATAACTATTAAGATAAAGTGGTACTCGATCACTTTCAGACGGAGGGTGAAAATTAAAATTGCCGAAGTCAAAGAGGCGAGTATAAATAGAACGGTACAACTTTGCTGCGTACACTAGGTGCCCAATAAACCCTGTCGGTCGTAGCATTGAACACGTACACACAATCAACGGTCGCAGAGACCGTGTAACCGCCGCCTTCTAATCTATATGGATGAACACCTTTACATATTGGAAAATAAACTAAGGTTTACTAATTCACAGACAACTGGGATGGCTGACGTTGTAACTACATTTTTTTTTGCGGACAGATTTATGGAAAATAAAAACCCCACTTACCAGTACATCCAATAAAAATGCGTCAACGTGCAAGTACAACGCTTTGAATAAATATTGTGCTAGTATACGTGTAAGGTAGGTAGTTGGCAACTAGATCATAACAGACGGAACCATTAGTTCGGGCGAACAGGAAAGAACCATGGCCTTTAGTTTGAAACCATCCACGCAATAGCCTGGAGTGATTTCAGGAAACCAACTCAGGCTTGCCGGAACCGGAAATCAAATCCAAGTTCTCCCGAATGCTAGTCCGAAGTGTTGGCGTTGCGCCACCTCGTTCGATTAGTGAACGTGTAAATGATTGTGACTTATTTGTTCGTTAAAAGTTCAACTGCGATACTTTTATTGTAACGCAAGGTAAATAGAAATGATGCTATAACAGCAAATTTCACCTTTTTTCTTCTCAGAAATTTATATGAGAGAAAAATAAAATAATTAAATATGGCGACAGATGCCGAGACTTAAAAGTCATGGGACAGAGAATCGCGGGGATGAGGGGTTGGCCGGGCCGTCCTTGGCACGCGTCGTCTCGCTCAGGACACCGAAGGGCATTCAGGCACCCCTCCGCACTGCCTAAACAAACCACGCACGTGCCGTAAACGAGACCAGGTGGCAGCAGACCTTTGACCGTGCAGCCGGGATCAAACATCCGAGCCGCGTGCGGCCAGAGAAACGACCACGACGACGGAGAACATGCACTGCGGGCAGGACGGATAAATACGGCTGCTTTACAACTCTTGATTTGTGACTCGTGCGGGAGGTGGGACATAAACAATGCAGTCGGCGGCCAGAAATCACAGGGAACCAAGCGTGTAAGCGGAGCAACAAAAGTAGCACACGAAGACTAAAGCCAAACACAACCGTCGAGAAACGACCCAAACAGGGAAAATTCTTAGAAAAAGTTTTTAATATTTAACTGCTTTTTCCGAATTATTTCGACACTAAATGCAGCCAGGCAAAGCAATAAATCCGTGAACATTGTAATTTTCGAATTATTCAGCTTTAAAAATGCCATATTTTCAAACGCCGCGCGCCGCCACAAAAATTGAAAACGCGTTCTTATTGGCTGACACACGTATGACGTAGTCTTACTTGTTTTGGTTAGCCACCGCACGCCAGGTTCTATTGTGTGCTTTAGAATTTATCACAGACTTGAAACTGATAAACTTTAGCGAACCCGGTTACGTAAAAGTTAATTCAAGGAATTCACCCGTTGTTTGAACATGCGTGGTTTTAGATTTGGTAGTCAACTACGAAGATTTATTTCACTTGTGATGATTTTAAGGAGTGAAGACAACAATGCATTAGTAGGCCTAGCTCTCACACATTGCGACGTTTTAGTAATAGGTTTGAATTTATGCAAATTTAATTTAAATTCCAGAGAAGTAATAACTCACTACGAATTCACTTTTAATTTTTCAGATCCGGTATATAATTCTAGTTTAGATTTGAAAGATCAGCCGAACGAAGTTCACATGCGTACAAAAAGTGAACCTATCGAGCTAATATTTGAAATACGTTTAACCAAACCTGGCACAGACTATGATCGAACATTCTGGTTGCGCGAGTCTGTAAAATAATATGGCAGATCATGATTATTTTATTGGAAGTAAATTTTTTCTCTCAGTAATTTTTACGTTTCTCATGAACGGCATTGAGACAGCTGTGCTGCCATCTCGGAGCATGTTTCTCAAGACCCCGCCCACCCCTCGAATTATCGTCCAATCACGGGTGCCGTGAACTCGCCTATTGGCTAATGAAGTTGCCGCAGCCAGCGGAACAGCCAAAATTTCGTCGCAAACTGCAAGCTATTGACTGCAGTTTTTTTATTTAAAAGAACTTATTTATTTTATTCTAAGTGTCATGTTGTACACAATACAGCATTGCATACGTAAACTGTATTTTTGTCGTTATAACTAACTATTAGGTATCTTCTTGGAGCTTAAACCATGCAGTATACGCCTTGATTTAACAGACGGCGCTCAAGTTAAGATTTTATTCCGAGTAAATTGAATTTTATTGCTGCGAAAACGAACAACTATCCACATTTATACTCTTCGGTGTTCAATCCATCCTCGATTTTACAGTATAAACTACCTTATTTAAATACAATTTCACGACTTGAACGTATGTTGCTGTCGTTCATGTGTTACGTACATTAAAATGTACAGTATCGTGACGTCACAGGGAAATCAACATGGTGGTTCACGTTTTTGCGGCGAAAATCAGACTGCTAATTTTATTCAAGTTTTTCTGGAGTTACACAGACGCAAAGAAAGAAAGTATGGTACCGTTGTTCATGAAATTAAACACACTTTTAAATAAAAATGTGATAAAAATAAGAATTTTTCCTATTACATACACTGCCATGTTGTTGAGATAAAATTCGTGATATTGTTCGTACTGTAATAAAAAAAGGTTCACTCCACACGTTGAACAAAATAAATACGTCCGTAATTTGTGAAACAGTGGGGATGCGATGACACGAAGACCATACTTACAGTGCAGACTGATGTGCCACCCTCGTAAAAAAAATAGACCACCAAACCCAAAACGTGAGGATTTCAGAAAACTTGACACATGTCACCAGGTACTTAAATGATACGTCATCGGAAATCCTCCGGAACGAGAAACAAGACTACCATTGTCGAGAGAGGAAAGAGGAGAAATCATGCCTGCAAAAACTCATCGAGAGATTTGCAAGGACTAGGCGCGAGCGAGGAAATCTACTCTTGAGTATCGTCGCGGAGGTCGACAGCCGAACTGGTGATGACCTCATGCTCGGTACACACTGACGCTCGCTGTGCTAACTGCAGGCCGCTACTCGCGCCACTTATGGCCAGCTGACATACAAGGTGCGTAGTTATTATAGTCACTCCCATCTACTGAGCGTCACGCAGTAGCATATACCTGACTGGCATTCGTCAAGTCTGCCAAAGTGGTTCCCGTTCCACGTGGCCGTTCAGTGAACAAAAACAATTTTCTACATTTTCAGCACATTTTATGTTGTGATCTTATATCTAGAACTAACCTAGTGTGAGAAAATTACAGAAAAATTCCATGTCAATTTACTAAGTGGTTTGTATACAGTTATACTTTAAGTTTAAACCGTAGTAAAAGAAGTCAAACTTCAACAATAATTGAAAGCGAACGAATTTCACTATTTCAGACAATTTCTTCAAGGAGTTGCTGTGACTCCGATAAACATTTTAATCAGTAGATACCATTGTGATTTTATTTACTTTAATTGCAGAATATGTAATGTTAAAATGTTCGAGGCTATTTAAAAAAAAAAAACATTCAAAAATTATTTCACCAATGTTTCCTTCACTTTATTGAATCTGACCAGCCGTAAGCACGCTTTACACGACCAAAGATTGGATCTCGAGCGAGATCAGACAATAGAACATACATTGTGTTGGTGCAAGATCGAATACAAATTGATAATCTATTATTAGCCTCTCCTCACTATCAATTAGCCAACTTTAATTCTGACAAACTACGTTACAGTTATTTCTTGTACGGAACGAAGAGTTCTATTGGTCATTTCTGGCCATGCGACCAACTGTGCATCAACCTTTCAGAAGGGAGCGGCACAGTGAGAGGAAGCTGATGTAATTTAAAATTTGTTAAAACCCTTTTTAACACTGGGAAGACATGTACAATTATCTAGATTGAACAAATGGTTATGGTTTTTTTTACGTAATTCGTGTAATGTAACTACAAATATGACGATTTAGATTTACATAGCATGTGTGTTCCAATGTAACTTTATTTATCTATTATTGCAATTACATGTGTAGGTTTTCGTATATTTTAACATTCTTTTATTTAGGGACGCTATTCAATTATGTTCGAATTAAATTTATTAAATGTGTAAATATTTTGTATTTGCAGAAAACAAAAGAACTACCATGAATTATATTTAACTTGTTCGTGTATCAAAACTTAATCTCTATTAAAAAGATCGTCTCACGCTCACAGAGTTATGGGCAATAGTTCTCTCTTTTCCACGCACGGTAACTGCCACAATAACTGTCCTTGTTTTGGAGCGCGCTGTTGCCAAAAATTTCACACCGTAACTTTAATCTTAAAATTTTTGTTTATTGTACAGAATCGAAACGCGCATCGGCTGTATTTGTTTCATCATTTGCACCATTATAGAGAGTTTAAAAAAATCGAAAACAAAAACTTTATACTTACGTTGTTTTCAAGCATTGTTAAACAGCGGTGCCCCGGTGCCCATCTCCCCCCCCCCCCAAAAAAAAACTGAAAAACAAATTTACTACGCGTTATACTTCAGTACCGGAGAGATATTTAGACTACCATTTCGTAAAAACAATCGTAAACAAATACAACTGCTCTGGTTTATACTAGTCTACTTTGTATAGGTAATATCAAGATAGCACCAGTACAATCAAGAAAACATTTTTTGTTTACGATTAAACATTTTAGTCTTGAAAAAAAAAACTCCCCCACCACCCTCAAAAAATAATTCTAAATATGCAACTTGCGCAATGAAACCCCCTTGTGGGCACCGATGGTATTAAATATATCACATCATAACGTAAGCATTGATAGAAAAAACGTATTCAAATTTTTATGGGGCGTAATTCCATATAACTGGACGCTAAAGGAAAAAAAATCAGAAGACTCAAATTTGTATTTGTTAATTGCATAAAAATTTATTCTCTAACCTTATGTGCGTTTCATTACCGAATGAAACAATAAAAAGGTGGTCAGTGAGAAACCTTTTTATTATTGAAGTTAGATGGGGAATGAAAGCGAGAAAGTTGTTCAAAATGAGCTGAATTTATTTCTAAAACCAACACTACTACAATAGCTTCAACCACTCTCTTTTATATAGTGTGAAATGTTTTGAGTATTGGTCCACACGCTCGCCCTGCAAACCAGGACATCTGACGGGCGCTTAGAGCTCCGTTATCTTCACTGGACGTAATGTTCTGTCATGATAGGATAGCAAATAACACAGTGGTCCTTTAGTCGACTGATTTAAATTCGTCTCGCATCTTAAACTAATCGAGGAGTGCACCCGTGTCTTGCGGCCACGTGATTTGTTATGTCCAGTAACTGATCCCGGAGCAAACATTTTGTTACTTTTTTTTTTTTTAAAACAATAGACAATATAGACACGCTATGAAAGGAACGAAACAGTGTGTTGAACATATTCCCGTTTTATTTCCACATACATACTATAAACGCAAGCTTTCAAAGTAACCGGCAATTCCAAAAGAACCATTTACGCTCTTAGAAACAGCATCGTGGTACCTTTAACAAACCTGCAAAGTTGAAAGCGAAAATAAAAGGCAAACAAAATTCCCATAAATAAATATAGTTATCGAAGTATATTTATTAAAAACCGCATATGAACAATGCCTTTTTTTATACGTTCTTGAATTATGTTTTATTAACATCAAAGTTTTTTTGGACATACGCCATTGCTGGCGAATGTTGCTGTGTTGCAGAAAAACCCACAATAAAACACAACAAAGGGAGAAAAGCCAGTAAGCTGTAGTCAACAGGCATAAAACATACAGATGATTTCATAGTCCAGAAAACGACACAAGAACAAAAAAGATAAAAAAAAAATAATTCCTAAGTGGAATACAGTCGACTGGAGAAAGACGACACAAAAAAACAAGAGACGAAAAAATAATAAAACCGACAAAAATAAGGTATGTGAAAAAGGAACCAAATGGATGAACGACGATAACACGAGACACGTGAACACTATAGCGTCTGTCGCCTTGAGAAGCTTGTTATTTTTTCGACCGTTTTCGTCTGCCGTTGTCTTGCCTGTGTTCACGTCCATTCCTGTCTCTCGTTATGTGTTATCGTCATCGTTCATTTGGTGCCTTTTTCACACACCCCATTTTTTTCTGTTTTTATAATTTTTTCCTAAGTTTATTTTTGTCGTCTTTCTCCAGTCGACTACATTCCATTTAGGAATCAAATTTGTGTTGTATTTATTTTTTTTGTCCTTGTCTTTTAGGATATGACAATTCCTTTTAGGAACTAACAGACATTAAACATACCGGAACTATAGCTTACTGGCTTCCCTGCATTTTTGTGGGTTTTTCTGCAATATGGCAACATTCGCTCGCAATGACGTACTGTATGTCCAAAAAAACTTATGTTTATAATACGAACCCATTGCAAGAATCATTCAAAGATCACTTATAATCACATTACATGAAATATATTTCTTATAAACTTTACAATATACAACACAAGAACAAAGTGGTTTAACAGTAAGTTAACACGACACATGTTTGAAAGACCGTGTTAACTTTATGTGTATTAGATTATATGATGGATTATCGTCACCCAGTTCGTTTGCAATGTGTTTACTGCGTCTTATATGTTTAATTTTAAGACAAATAAATACTTGTCTGGTTCGGTTACTTAGTTAATTAATGAAAATTCCTTTAAGTATGTAATAATCACCTTCTACATTATGTTTTTGTCTTGAAACAACAAACACAGTAAAACGGATTTAAACTATACTCGAAGACAAATTTATTATATCTGTCCTCGTTTAAGCGCGACGTTTATACTCTTAGTGTTTCATAAAAATCCTCCCACTTTAAATGTAACTTTAATAGGAAACCTTAATACTGACGAAAACAGACAGATTTTCCCGTTTCTTTGCGGCATATGGTTTTCTAACATCTATTTAATAATCATCACCCCACTCACATTTTTTGTCTTCAGACAAAATTCCTATGGACGAAATCTCATGTTTTATCGGGAGTAGCTATAATGATTAAAATGTATGTGATAATCACATCCTTACGAAATGTGTATTACTATTTACCTAATAAATTCACATCAGTGGAGTATGTATGTGTACTGTTTCTTTAAAGCAATACAAAAATGTGATACGATACACATTTTGAAGCCTAATCTTATACCAAATACAAAATACAGTTGTAAAAAACAATATTCTAGTAATCGAAATTATGAAGGTAGTACATCTCCCGAACTTCGTAACACGGCTGCGATCTAGCAACTGCGCGCTATAAGCCCTGTACTATAATTTGAGGTTGGGACGCTCTTATAGCACCATATTCATCGTATATCAACAGAAGCTATCAAACAATCTCTTGCAAAGAGAAACCTTGTAACAAAACATATGTACTAAAAGTTTCTAAACTACGTTGTTTCATTTTCGCAAAAGGCAAGAAAAATGTCACGAAACATTTGGAATAATGGGTGTTTCAGGCAATGCACGGCCGAAATTACAGTTGATCTCAAGGTCATCATCAGATAAAACACAGAAATACGTGTGAAACGTCAAGACCTACACAAGTTATGAGACGTGCTGTAACTGCAGTCTGCTCTCACGTAGACTCGATAGAGCATATCTCTACCAGTACATACGCTTTCGGAACAAAGCCTGCTGACGTGACTAATAAGTTGTTGCCGCATGCAAGGTTATCTTCACAAGGTGTTTACCATGCATAAGGAGCTGGAAGCACCTCACTAAAATGAGCCTCAACAATGTTCGTCACATTGTCGCAGATCATATCAGTTTACGTCAAATATGTAATACAGCATTTAAAATTTATTTACCGGAACATCTGAAACACTTATCCTGAAATCACCACTTTCAACAGTTATATTCAGAGTTTCTAAAATGACATCCGATTAGGGCATTTGCAATATAATCTATTTACAATTCCACATAAACTCTTGCACTTCCACCTGACTAAACTCTCCGCCGTCAACTCCAGACAGTCGTGCTACGTTCTGACAATGGGCAATGTCTTTCCTGAGGCCAACGAAGAATACGTGAGTAGAGTGGGAAGTGAAAGAACGTCTCGTTTTTCATGACTAGTCTTAGACCGGTAACCATCATAACTTTGGAGAGGGGGATGCGCGCCAATCACGGTTCTCAATAGGATTGGTGCACGGAAAACCGAAAAAACTGTTTAACTGCATATGTGCCTTTTAGAACCGTCAATGTGTACCTGCCTGAAGTTAAGTGACCTACCAACAAAACAGTACAGCAGTTGCGATTAGATTTGAAGAGTTTGTGAGGAATTTAGAAGTTCACATACGCTTCCAGAACACCGTTCGTGAGCACGTGTTTTATGTCATATCAGTATCAACCAGCGCGAGAATTAGAGTAAAATCTGAACTTGAAGTAATTATACTGCTGATATGACCAATCAGTAGTTGCCCAGAGTGAAACCATGTTCTGCACGGAAATGAAAAATCATGATAACACATTGTTTCCCAAAATCAGCAAATTAAGTACTTCCAAGTCCTTACAGAGCGTCCTTAGTTAATAAAGTAGCACCATTTAATATTGCTTTATCTTAATTTCTCAAAGAATGTGAAAGTAAAAAACTGTTAGGAAAAAAAAATTTTTATCTTTGTTTAGAGTCGAAGTTTTGTCACTGAAATATCAATACAATTAAAAAAAGATATAGAAATATTTTAATACTTTATAGCTCCGTTTGTTTGAGTTTAGTGATGCCCCTGTCATATTTGATGTCCAAATCCTGTTTACAAATGTTCCTGCAGCAGACCCACTTACTATTATAAAGGAAAAATTGGAAAATGACAGCAATTTGATAGAACTATAATACCTATCCAATCCCTAATGGAACTGATCACACACTGTGTCAATACAACATATTTTTAATTCAATGAGGATTTTTTACAAACGAGCAGATGGCAAGGTAATGGGCTCCTCACTTACACCCTTCATGGCCAATGTCTTCATGGAGAATTTCAAGCAAAGAGGCATTAAGCAAAACCGACACTCCACCTAAGGTCTGGCTTCGTTATGTTGACACTTTTCTGATCTAGCAACACGGACTGATAAACTAGATGATTTTGCTCATTTTCTCAATTCACTCGGCCATCGTTTCAGTTCACGTGTGATATTGAAACTGACGGGCGCCTTCCATTCCTAGATATACTAGCATAAAAAAAAAGACAATTTTCACAAAAGTATGCAGAAAACCTACATATTCATGCTAATATCTCCACTTTTAACTCCAACCAATCGACAAGCACTATAACGGGTATAATCCGTACTTTAGCTATCAGAGCCGAAACGATTTGCTCCAACAAAGAGTCACTAGCTTCTGAACATAAACACCTGGAAAAAGAAATTATAGAAAACGGCTACCCTACAAGTACAATAAAAAAAAACCATTACAAAATCCACACATCTCAATCCACAAAATTGAACTGAAAAACCTGCAGGAACTTTTACATCACCTGAAGACAAGAGCAGATGTCAGCTGCCGAAACGTCGTGAAAAGTCGACTTTTGGAAACCTACTGGGTTATTTTGTGTCTTCATCGTTGTATCGTCTAGTGCGTTGTGCGACGTCTTTATCCTGCCTTGTGTCCATTATTATATTCGCTCCAGTTTTGTGTGTGTTGTCTTATTGTTATGTCCTGAGTTTGACTTATTAGTAGGGACCCCTGTTTTTCGCGAAAAGAATTTTGCCCCAGTTTGTTTCAGTGCCTCACGTACACATCTGCAATATTGCTTCATGGTTATTGGCAGCGTGTGTTCGTGAAAAGCCGTATCTCATTAGCCAATTAAAACCACGTTCCTGCAACACCACACGTCTGTGATTTGCCGATAGAATCCCAAGGCTCGTGACAGTTAAAAATATCCAATCACTGACCACGAAGCAGAACTGCAGATGTGCACGTAAGGCACGGAAACAAAGTGGGGCAAAAATTCTTTCGCGAAAAACAGGGGTACCTACTTATTAGTTTGTTTTGTATTTCGACTTTTATTTTTGGTTGTTTATCTTTTCCTTTATTAATTGTTGTTGACTAATTCCTTACGAGATATTTCATGTTCTGTTGCTTTGGTTTATGGATATTAACACCGACACCGCCAACTCGGCGTGTTTTCACGTTTTTCGTATTTCGTTGTTTGCTTTTTTTAGTCTCTTTCTAAGATTTCTGGGACGACATAATATTGCAATGGCGTATGTCCACAATAATACAGTTTGTCATTCTGTCCCATTGCAAACATTCAAAGACGTTACTATGCGATAGTATACTTCACTTTCGAGTAAAATATAAGAAACTGTTTAGACAAATAAGGGTTTGAAACCACAAAATCTACAAAATTGAAAAACTGTAATTTTTATAATTTTTAATATAATAATTACAAGGCCACTATAATAACGAATATCAAAAATACTGAATTTTCGTTTTGAAAATAATTACACTATCCGGAAATATCTGCGCGAGAGGGGTACACGAATGTGAAATTATTTTCAACTGAAGACGCGAGTATATTTGAAATTCGGTTACTATAGAGGCCAAATATAATAAAAATTGTAGTTTTTCATTTGTGTAGATTTTGTGGTTTCTAGCCTTTATTTTTCTAAAATCAGTTTTTAATTTTTTACTCGAAAGTAAAGCATACCACCAAATAGTGATAAATGAACGTCCGCTGATAAAATATCTACTCGACTAAAAAATCTCTTCGAATATTTACGAATAGTTCAGATTTTGTTGACAAATATTCCAGTTGTCCGAGTTGTCCGTTCGACATAGTACCTCTCCATACCCCATAAGCATGAACAAATATATCGGCGTAAAATACTTACAGTTCTTTTTATCAATTGAGATAAAAGTGTTGGATTGAATTAACGTATCTTTGTTAAATAGCTGTTGAAAGTCACTGCTACTTGTTCTATAAAAAAGCACTGCCCAGCGTCGCCTTCATTTATTTATAACCGCACACGGGACGGCAAATAATAATCCGTGACCTATCCGATACCTTCAGGACATTAAGGAATACTGGCGCGCGTTAGGACTCGACCGTTGCTTTTCTGTGTCCGGAGATGGTAGCACATTATTCCTGTCCAAACCGGTACACCGTATATTATAGCTTGCTTGCCGAAAATCTTATTTAAGAAAACGAGTGTCGACAAACACAAGAAAATTTTCAATAAAATTAAACTTAACGATGGCGAGAATGTTAAGTTATAAGCTACAAGCTTTTCAAAATCTTAAAACTATTTAATAATCAAGAAAGTTATGATTTTGTAGACAGTTTGCTGTATGCAAGCTTTAGTATAACATTTTTGTGCTGTATCGATATCAGCGCAATTGTTTCAGGTGGCAAGGTACGCGGTCGGTAAGAAAATTTTTCTGATTGAAATCCCGGCTGGTCCAAAGTTTTTTTTTTTTTTTTTTTTTTTACTTTTTTATATTAGAATATTATTATTACTAGTAGTACGACTACTTTAATTTTAGGAGATATAGTTTCTACACATTAAAATAACCTTATATTAGGCTATTACGATGTTACAATCAACTATTGGTAAAGAGTATGATTGGTTTTCGCTGTAAATAACATACAAAACATACAAAAATTATCTTTTTTACTGTTTTACGTTCTGTGGCAAACGTTTTACTTTTTATTGTGCTAACCTTAAAATAAGAAATATTGTGTCAAGAATAAAAATTTGTCGTCACGTTCAAATGCACATATCTTATTTTGTGTATTTTAGATATTAAATGACACAAGAAAACAATTAATTTTCCGGGATAATTTTTAACGCTCGTAACAAGTTATACTCAAAATTTACTATAATGCATCTTCGCTTTTCATTTTGATGCAGGTAAAATAACAATAACGCGGTGTAAACATTAATATAGGCATTCTAATTCGTCCACATTGCCCTAATCATGCAAAAAAATCGTAATTATACTCTATCCATTCCAAGATTGCAGCTTGTGTCACTCCGCCTGTTCGCGCGCTTGAATAACATTGGCTGTGCAACAAACCGTCGCACCACCTCCGCGTGTCTCGCGAGCTGTCGACTGGCGACAAGTGGAGAAACGGAATTGCGCCTCGCTGTGGAGGAAATGGAATCACGATGGACGTGGCGTCGTCGCATAAGTCGTAGTTTATACTTTCCATGCACGTATTGTATTTCATGCGCACAGAGTGATATTATATTACAGAGGATTAAAAAACGCAACTAAACGATAAAATTACCTATCCTGAAGTAAAACACAGCAATGTAGCGTAGGACCTATTTCCTGTCGCAACGACACTGTTAACTGACCCGGCAACCAATGATCGAGTGCTCACCTGTGACATTGTTTATTTCTGCTGCAACCTTGGAATAAATACAGTATAGTAAACATTTTGCATCACAAAAAAACCTGTTTCTCCAAAGAAACTGCTAAACATCTGCGATATATTTACTGCCAACATATTGTAAAATAAAAGTACATTTCAGACATTGGCAGTTGACGGGTAACATATTTTAAAACAGCTCGCGCCCTGTATCAGTGTTAATCTGAAGCCTTCGAAAATTGCAAAAACACCTTTTTATTTCATATATTTCAAAAACAAAAAGTAAGGTAAGTGAGCTTTAAGTACCGTTGACACCCAAGTTATTAAAGACTTTCAAAATGAAATTACTGGATACAAACGAAGTTTCGACTGAAGCATAAATTTCACTTTGCTAGAGAGATGTGTTATATGAAATGATAAGGGCCATTGCTAGAAGTATGATCAAGTAATAACCTATGACAAAAGAAAAAAAAACTTGTCGGTTTAGTGCGTTATGTATAGGGGCGATGAGAGGCCTAATTTATGTACCACTGTTACTTTGAAAATACCTTAGTTTTTAGTATTTAGTTGCCCCACTCACTGACTGATTATTCATTCATCATCAACGCCCAGCCCAAACCACTGGACCTAGAAACGTGAAATTTTAAGGGAAGTTTCCCCTTTTAGCGTAGGCACGCACTAAGAAAGGAAATTTTGAAATTCGGCTATCAAGGTGGGGAAACGGGGTGAAATGTATTTTTTGCAAATCTTTGATATTTCTCGAACCCGACGGGCTATCGTCGTCTTATTCACTTCGTTAGGTCGCAAATACAAATGTCTAGAAACAAATTTCAGGATTTTTCGAAATTTTTATATTAAGGAGGTGAAAAGCCGTTTAATTCGTTTACAGTAAATCCTCTCTTCCTCTTAAACCACC
>PNEQ01016545.1:0-15679 GCA_003012365.1 Medauroidea extradentata
TATATTTTGATACGTATTCTTTATATTTCTACCCACTGATTTTACCACACCTTAATATACTTAGTACTAAACTGTGTCTCGGTAATACAAGTAACGAAATTTTAATAATTCCCCATACAGCACACAATGTTTCAGTTACGGTATGTTTCAGAATCATTTCAAAGACTTTACAATGCCTCGTTTAAATAACATTTCATATCAATATTTCACTTATATTTCTGTAACGTTGTTCCAATGTAATATTACGTATCTCAAGTTTCAGATAGGTAGTTCTCAGTAATGTTCTGCTGAAACTTCCAACAGAACGATATGGCTTATATTTCACAGTACACATTCCAGAAATATTGCGATGTAATATTTCAATATGAATGTTTCAAATGTGTTTCCGAAATGCTTAGTCCAGACATTACCCGCCATTATCGCTGAGTAGCCATGTTGCTTGTTGAATGTTTCAGTTAAACATTTCTGAAATGTAACTGAATGCATTGTGTGCTGTATGGGTCTTTTGGAAATTTAACTTTCTACATCAATATTAATTTAATGACAGCATAATTTGGAAATTGTTTAAATAACTAAGTGAGCAAAAGTATCAATAAACAGGCCTAGTTTTAACCAGGCAAAAAAAAAAAAAAACTTAAGCATGGTGCAGGTAAAATATTTGCGTTGAAAAGTTATCAAAATTTGGAATAATTTAAATGTCAGTACAGAGAAACCAAACCTTAGCAATCCTAAAAAATAGTTTTTGAGGAAACGTGTTCTTCATGTGAAGTGTTTCTATTTAAAATGTTATGATGCATTATTGTTGAAACTTTGATTCCACTGTCAGATTTTAAATTGACAAATTGTCACATTAGCAAAATATTGGTTAAAAAATTATGAATTTTTTTACAGGACAGTTTTTTTATAATGACTTTTGTTTAGTTTGAAATTTAAAACAGAATATCTGTGGAATACCGACTGATTTTTTTCATGAAACATAACATTTTTATGGTTTTGTAAAGGTGTGCAATGGGAGTCATTGAATGGAATGTATTTTTTTTTAGACATATTCCATACATACAATTATACAACAAACAGTAAAAACACAGTTACACTTTTTTTTTTATTTGGTTTGCCATTATGTATACATATAGTAGATTTATGCTTACATGCGTTTTAAATATAGTCTTCCACCTGCACTCTTTTTAAGTATTTCTCTCAAATCTTTCAGTAAACATGTTGTTTATAGTCTACTTCGTAATAACGCAACACAATAATGAGTGAGTGAGAGGTTTTGGTCAGCGCTGGAATGGGGTGACATGAGGTGAGTATGGAGCAGCGCTGGAATGAAAGGGGAAAATTGGAAATCCCCGAGAAAACCAGACGACCAATGGTGTCGTCTGGCACGACTCTCACACGCAAAAATGCTGAGACTGACCTCGCTGGGAATCGAACCCGGATCGCCTTAGTTGGAGGCGAATGGTCCGACCATTCAGCTACAGCGGCCCCCAACATAATAATGATTTCTGAGTAACCATGGCACAAGACTATATGAAAATAAATAAGTTTGGCCCTAGCTGTTTATGTGAGACTGCACAGATAATGTACTAAGAGATAATACTCTGACCATTGGCACCTTCAGTTCTGCATGGTCAGCATTATCAGTGAACACATGAATCCATCTGAAACGTTTACTCGCATAGGTATTCACAAAATCACACAGAGTGAACAAAGCTGATACCTGTTTTAGTATTTCATACATTTGCCACAGCATTATCTGTTCCACACAAATTCACAGTATGGTTTGGTGTAGTAGTATCGAAGTTAGGATTTTCTGTTCATATATTCAGAAGTGTGAAAAGTTGTCCTTAAAAAGGTGAGAGATGATGATGTACAATATTATATGTGTGTATAGTATGCATAAATGGTGATGCATATGAAATAATGCTGTATTGGTTAATTTTATCAGACAGCACCAATATAGATGAATTAGTTCGGCTCTCAATATAAAATTTTCTAAACTACCATAATGTATGTAGCAAGTCAAGGTAAAGCAAGCACTTCTGAAGACTTCGTTATTTTTTTCTTTTTAGGCAATTTGTACATTTTTGCAACTTGTTAATATAAACTCAACAGTGTCAGTAATAATCATTAAGTGCCTAAAAGTTAATAGGTCACAATACATTTTCTTCCAATGCTTCCGAAGAAGACTGTATTCAAAAGTGCCCATCGTCAGCAAACATCCTGTGATGAGTTTTTGAAGCTGGTGAAAACTAATAATGTAGTCTTTTAGCCTTTAAATCATTTGGCGTTTTCTTTCCGATTGTATTTTGCGCACTGCTGGGTGATAAGTTCATTATTTTATTTAAATGCAATTTGAGTTAAGATAAGGGACTCTTTGTGATACCCTTTTTTAAAAGCGCTGTGGGGTATTAAGGAAGAGGGTGCCAGCCTCCTCTCACCTCTCCACCTTGGACCATTCTCACTTGTAGAACAATGGTACTGCTAATTTTGGTTAGGATTCATCCGTACTAGCCAGTCAGTATGACTCTGTACCTGTACAGCATTTAAATATCCCTAAAAAATTCCATCAGTGCAGTGCTAGTGGTATAATTCGTTCAGAGTCGAGTGATCAATTTTACGACAGGAGCAAAAACTCCCAACTGGTTTTTAATATTGGGTTAGAAAAATTTTGCTTAAATTTTGTTGTCAACATCATCTTTAATTTTAGGTGGCTTCCTAATGTAACTATTTTGTTATGTTTCTTTTTAACGGTGCGGTTCACCACAGTTTTTAACGTCTTTATTTATTTTTATATTTGTAGGCTACCAGATATTTTTTCTTATTTAAGACATAAATTATGATATAATCTTCCTCTAAAGGAAATTTTTGTATCTCTTAAGCCTGGTTACACCAACGACAACATTGCTAATAACACGTGTTTTCAACAAAGTTATTAACAATGTTGTAAAAATTCTTGAAAATTATTGACGTGTTATCAACATTGTTGCCAACATTCTGTTATTAACTTTGTTAATATTTATAAAAAATGTTAATAAAATTTGTTGCAAACATTTTGTTGATAACATTTGCTAGCAACAAAAGTTATGAATTTTAGAAACATGTTAATAACTTTGTCGCCGACAATGTTGATAACATTATTTTCCCGACCCGTTCTAGGGCGGTCTAGATCAAAGGATGTTGGTAACAAATTTTACTAACAATGTTAACAACCATGTTGTAGGCATTTTTGTCATTAACATTGCTATTAACCTACAGTCACCATTCTTAGAACTTTGTTAATAACATTGGTGTTTTCAGCAATGTTAATAAGACATTTGCTATCAAAATTGCTGTAAAATAGTGTACCATGCTTAGGATTTGTTGATAACATTTTATAATTAACATATTGTAAGTAACATTATGTTATTTTTTCGGTGTAAACTGGCCTTTATAGTTTTTGCGTAATGAGTCGTAAACGTCAAAATTTGAAGTTTACGGTTTTATGCACGCCACCAAAACCAACTAACATACTGAACAGAAAAATTCACAATGTATAATAATAATGTTGTAGGCTATGATTTGGCATATATAAAACAAAAAAATAAAATAATATTGTATTTAATAAAAAATTCTGAGTTTTGAAATGAAAATGTAAAAATTTCAACAATTTTTAAAAAATACAAAACTATACTAATTTATTTTTTTATATGTGTAAAATCACAGCCTACAACATTGTTATACATTGTGATTTTTTTTTTGGTTTGGTATGTCAGTTGGTTTTAGTGGCGTGCATAAAACCGTCAAGTGCAAATTTTGACGTTTACGACTCATTACACAAGAACTATAAGAGATGCAAAAATTTCCTAATAGGATGATTTAGTCACAATTTATGTCTAAAATAAGAAAAAAAATATCTGGTATAAATATAAAAATAATAAAAGGCGTTGAAAAATGAGGTGAAGCCCCTTAGTGTTTTTCACTAGTTAACCTATCTCCTTCCAATTTGGCAAATTCTATCCAGTACCTTTTGAGGGTAATAAATATGTACTGCTTGTAACTGTAACACTGGGAATACAACACTAACCAGCCAACATTAAAAGTGGGTCAAAGTAAATGGTTACAGAGTTACATTTTAAAAAGTTTCATGAAAACTCAACATGAACTTCAAAGCGGTTATAATAATGACTAGCATATAACGCCCTGAAAATTGGCAGCTACCCTATATGTGAGCATTTATGATATGATTACCTGCAGCCTTATAAAGATCATACGAGGATTTTTTTTGGTACAGTATATTTTGCTAAGCAAATTGCTCTGAGCAGAAGAAACACTTGTCTTAACACAACAGATTTACTGGTTATAATAAACAACACCAAAAATAACTGATAACTCAAAATCATGTCAAACACACTGCAACATCATTCCAAGACTTTGTGGCAAAGTCGTCTAGAAACGATGCAGCAACGACATTTGGAAACATGCGGTAAAGACATCTGGAAATGTGCAGCAAAGACATCTAGAGACTCGCAGCAAAGACTTCTCAGCAAAGACATCTTGAAACGTTGCAGCAACGTCGCCCTGCAACATTGCAGCAATGTTCCCACGCAACGTCGTAGTAACGTCCCCACGCAACGTTGTAGCAACGTCCCAACGCAACGTTGCAGCAACGTCCCCACGCAATGTTGCAGCAACCTCCCCATGCAACGTTGCAGATTTGTGACATCTGGATGTTGTAGCAACGTTGTGGCAACTTTGTTACAATGTAACGAAACGTTGTGACAACGTTGATTATTTTGGGCGAAACGTTGTAGCAACGTTGCCACAATGTCGCTGTGCTGTATGGGTACAGACATTCCCAAACAGCATTTGGGACTCTAAGCAGCAAGTTCAAATTAATAATAATTTTCAATGTCTTCATTTTATGTAATTTTGAGTGTTTTCCTGTGTCGAAAAGTTTTGGCACGCTTAGCGGTGTGAGCACCCTGGGCCCGCCAAGTCTTCCGCAGTTGACGACTAGCGGCGCGTAGAGATGGTTCGGCTCTGGTCGCCCCGGCACCAGCATCCTTTTGTATACTCACCTTAACATGCAATAGTTTAAATGTAATCTTGAAACTGTGTAATATTACTTAACTTCAGTTCCTCGGTAACCCCTTATCCATGTCGACTCGTGCACGTCCAGGGGCTTCAGTGCTGTAAAATGTTTACTCCGACACGTGGCTTCTCTGCAGCACAGCCTATCGGACGGGCCAAGTCCGAACCCGCTTTAGTCATCGCCAGTAAGTAGAACTGTGTGCTGGATACCGATGTAATTTGTCAATAATAATGACTTGCCAGTTATCTGTGTTTATTATTGAATTCACCGCTTCTCGGCGCATAAGGGCATGGGACCCTCTAACCCGACATCAATATTCTTTTGAGTGTACAGGTGCCCTAACTCCCTGTCGAGTGCTTTTATATGTGTGTGTATGAGCGTGAGAAGAGCCATAATACCCCCCAAACATAAGTATTCAACGACGGTGGGCGAGGAGAGTTCTGAAGCCGGCCGGCGGCCGCACGACCCTGAGAAAAATCCGCTCACAACATCTGAGTGCCTGTTCTCCTCTAAACGGCTGATGCCTAGTCGGGAAAATAACCACGCGGTGAGCTTCGCCGCGAACTATCTCAGTCGTATTTCGAAACAGTACAATCTCCACAGACCATCTCCAAAACCCTTGTCCCCGTCAAGTGGCGAACAACACAGGGTTTTGATTCGTGCAAATGGGACATTCATGCAGTGAGTAGTGCATGTGAACTGGACATTTCGGTCACACCATGGCCATGTTTTCGCCATTGTATGTGATGCAGAGGGAAGAGTATGCGAAGTCGGCCATTTTGTGCAAGCATTTCAACGTTCCTGCCTCCCCATGGCCGCTAGCCAGGAGAGAGGCAGAGCGCACCCAAGGACAACCAACCCTCCACCTGGCGTATCGATCGACGAGGTTACCTTCCCTCCCTCACCCCGCGAGGGGGACTACCACGCCGAGGTCGGTGACCTTGTGGTAAACAACAGCTGATCATCCGCACCATGTGTGCGACCAAGCTTCCACGCCCTACCGCGCCATGGCGTACTATGGCGGATACGACACAATCGCCCATGTGTGCAATGACTGTCTCAAACAAATAACCGAAAATCTGATAAAGTACAAGTGCCATGTGAAGATGGTTATCGCGAACTGGCACCCACAGAACCCCTTCCGCGACTTCCGCGAGAAACTGCTGCAGACAGTGCCCGATGGCACCTGCGCACAGACGTGTATACACTGTAGGAAATTATGGCCAGAAGCGAACAAGTGGAAGCATGTTGCGCCCTCTGCAGTGTGCTCGTGCACCGTGCATCAGGGCCCATGGAGGACAGTGGTAAAGCGTGAAGAAGGATACAAACTGAGCGCGTGTGACAGCATGATGTGAGTGCACCATGGAATGTGCGCCATGTAGTGCGGGAGTTGCACCCGTAAGTACCACAAGGGCTGTGTTTCTGCCACGGAAGCCGTCCAAATACTCATGGGAAAATTCTGGTGCGATCAGTGCGAAACTGCCAATACCATCAGGAGCGGTACGCACCTGACCACGCCGTCCACAGTGGGAACTTTGCCACGACCACGACCGCAACAATGGAAAACTGCAGACATCCACAATGCCGAGAGACGGGGGCCAGCTTCCCTCTCATGTAAATACTGTGGAACCAACAGACATGCATAGTGCCTAGTCACTGAAGAAATGGATACAGTAGTGGAAACGGGCTTCCTGTGCTATGTATGTCTAGCTGTCACTGGCTGCAAACCATATCGGCCATGGGGCGGACCTGCCACAGCCACCGGGACACCAACACTATTAGCGCGAGCGCAAGCACCGCCAACCACTGTCGCGGTGATACAAAACATAACACTATCACTACTAGCTTTGCAGGCATACTTCGGGAACTGAACCCAGGACGAAGTACACAGACCATCGCGAGTACTCCCCGACACTTCCAGTCGCTACCCACGTTCGCTGGACTACCGAGCGAGGATCCCGCCGACTTCATAGAAGACTGCACCTACCGTCTCCAGAAATACGGAGTTGGACAGGATGAGAGGGCTCAGTGTGTGGGTTTGCAACTGGTAGGCCACGCAGGGAAAAGTTGGTGTAACATGACACGATATGGGATGCCATGGTACGAGTTCAGTAGTCTATTCCTAGCTCAATATGGGGAAATGTTCGGATGACTTGAAGCCCAGAGCCACCTAGCGCTAGAGCCACAGGGGAACGAGCCTCTGTCTGCGTTCGTATCCCGGAAGTATCATGTGCTCCGCAGGTACCAGACACGCCTGAAAGACTGCAAGTCCTCAAGGCAATTATCGAGACGGCAAGACCCGAGTTCCGCACTTCATTGGTACCACTGCTACACTACAGTCCGAGTGAATTCATCCGAGCGACAACACTGTTCGAGCGAGAGACGATCCAGCCAGCAATGCCGCAACCACGGAGACCTGCAGCTGCCAGCCACATGAACATGGCGATTCTGCCACCTAGCATGGTGGACTCCGCAGCAACAACAACAGGTGACGCAACATGGCAACGCCGACGGAGTAACTGTTGTGAGATTGGCATTTTCCCTCCCAGAGGTATTGTCAATCATGTACACCAATGTCCATTACAACTGGACTATAGCCAACTGCCACGGTTCCCATGCCAGTACTGTGAGGGCCGCCAATTGCACTGGCACAAAGATTTCCCTAACGCCCCTTCTTGGGACAGACCAAATGGCAACACTGGAAACCACCCACCAGAAAATGGCTGATAGGGGTAACGGGACCTGACACTCCCGGCGACCCGCAGTCAGATGTAAACAAACCTGAACCTAAACCTCAATCGGTGCTACTCAACCACATCTACAGCAAACACCGCCTGTCTTTGAAAATATTAGTATCAACAACCTCCGCTGCTACACCCTTGTGGATACGGTGGCCTCACACAATTTTGTCCAGCCCGAACTTGTCGCAAACCAGTTTGTCGAACCAGTAAACAATGCAGTACAACTGGCCATACGGAATGGGAAATGCGTAGCAATCAGCCAAGCTGCAATCACCGTGCAAATACGTGACATTGAAACAATAACAGCTGCACTAGCTACACCAGAGCTAAGGGAGGACGCCATACTGGGCCTACCTTGGCTCACGGAGCAAAACACGGTGTAGAACCTGCTGCTCGGCGAATACACTTTGGCATAAACGAGCGCAGTACAGCCTACGGTACCGGGCACCGAACCGGCGACCTCCACCAAGAGTACAGTTGAGTGACATCTCGAATGATGTACCGCTCGCTCACTGGGCCACCTTCTAGCATCTGCTAGACGATAGGCGCGAGGTCTTCGCCGACAGTAACAAACTGAGGTGCACAGCGGTGGTGGAACACCAGACTGAACTCAGTACAAACAGACTAATATATACTCCACCTAGGGGCTACCTACCACATTAGGTCAAGCTCATCATGAAGCAGGTACAGGAGATGCTTGCAGACTGTGTCATAGAACCGGCGAACAGTCGGTACAATTCTGCCATCACATTAGCACCTAAAAAGGACGGCACACTACGCTTTTGTGTTGACATGCGCAACGTGAACCAGGCCCCCGTATATTAGCGTGAAAAGCGCCCTCAACACCACCGGCCTTGCCTCCATATTCACCTCACTAGAATTACACAGCGGCTACTGGCACTGAAAGGTAATGCAGCAGACCAACTGAACATTATCTGTAAATGTAATACTACATTATATTAACTTATGTTAAATATACCCCACTCTCATACAGCCTCTTCTGTCTTCGTATATACACACTACAACAATCAACTGGGCATGACAGACATGAGACAAAATACAACTTTGTGAGCTAGCATAGGTCGTCCTTGTTACATCTTCTCATGGATTGAAGTAATCTTTTCTTCTAGTTCGCTTCCTCAAGGACATCCATAAGCAGTCCATAGGCATTCACAATATTGTCCTCTTCGTTACCCTCCACGGAACTTATGAGGATCTCCTTAGACAACAGAATAATGTCATCCATAATTCATCACTTTTGAACCTTCATAGGTCATGAATGTTTCATCTTCACATGAACAAAAGTAATTATATTTTCATTTGATTTTGTTTGCTTCATCGAGGATGTCTATATATGGTCCATAGGCAGTCATTTATTGGATGATCCCAGTGATTCTCTCTGGACCAAAAACTGATGACCTCAGGTATTCATGTGCTAACCTTCACCCCTTAAAATCACTGTAATATTAATTAAAATAGTAAAATTTAATATATATCATTAAATCAAGATAGACTGTCAGTTAAAGTATTTGTTATATAATTACAAATGATTCTCCATTCAAGCACACAAACCATGAACTCTAGCAGAACGTCACATTTAAACCAAACAAACAGTGTTATGTAACTCACATAACTTAAATCAATGTAATACTGTGAAGTGTAGGTGTGTTTTGTTTCATCAGTTGACGTTATCCAGCATTACCCTCGAGCCCTTGTTACCCTGGCCTGCCATCCATCGCAGCACATTTATGTTACAACAGACTCACATGCCTATCTCCACACCAGACGCATGCGTGGTTATGCCACAGCTGTCTACCACCCTGGCAGGCACGGAATACCCCTTAAACTTTTACCACCAAGTGCCATGTTAGTTTACAGCATCAAGTATTGTGTTTTCTTACTTCAGTAATAATGTTCGTAAATTTCAAGTAATTTTAAATCACCTCAACGGATAGTTATTTTTGTTTAACGTTTTTGCACTAATTACAGCACAGACCAATATATGGCATCAGAGCATAATTTAAGACTGAACAGACCTCCAGAAAATATTGTATTACTTTTCATTGTAATGTATATGATCATACCTCAGTTTAAACATGTGAATTTCATGTAACCTCAATAAAACTTCGTTTCATCCGACTGATCTTAAGTTTTTGCCCGTGCGGACGACCTACACTGCTCCTGCCATAGAAAATCTCTCTGGTCTTCCTCCAGTGGGCACACAGGATGGTCATGTGTTACGCAGCTCAGTGGACTGCATTTTTTTTTCTGCCCAGTTAGCTTACCATAGTCTACTAGTCTTCTAAAACTTCTGCTTTTTTTCGCCTGCCGAGTTTGCCGTTCTCCCCGGTGAGACTCGCGTCCGACCATATTTAACAAGCTGACGCGGGACAATCTGCATCCCTCTACCTACGTAGCCCGTCCTGCGCACCACGCCTACTGACTCGGAACGGCAAAGGCGGCAGTACCGCCTCCACATATTGAAAAGCATCTTACCATGTGCGTGCAAGAGGTAGCGGTGCCTAGACACCACCCTCGCGACGTCGAGTGCAAGCAATGTGTGTGTCAGCCCATAAGAACTACCATTCACTGGTAGGAAAGTGCCCTGTTGACGTAAATTCCAGTAATGTAACTTTTATTGAACATGTGTCATTTTAGAACCCCCGTGCTAGCTATGTCAACGTGGGTTACACCACTAACAGGTAGTAGTGTTTGAAGGCCAGGGTGTACCTTGTTTGTTCAATTAGTCATAATTATAACTTTGTCGTAATTAACCTATATATTGGCAGATACACCCCTGCGCCTCACGGGCAAGTTGGACTCGCCCATGCAGTCAACCTTGCCGGCCAATTATTTTACGTTTATTTTGCAACCATTATTATTTAATTCAGTTAGAAAATAGAGTCTGGAGTGTTTTGTACGTCTCAATTATTTCAACTACTTTCATATTGTCAATTCTCTTTTGTGTGACATAATTCAAAATTATAGTGAAATTGTAAACAAGCTAAATTCACAGAAACTTTCCCACAAAGTAAATTTGGGGCTTTAATCATCAAGATATAATTTTGTAAGTGTTTTGGGCCTTCGCCTCTTTGTATATTAAGTGTCTTTTGTGTTTCGGCGGATACTTCTCGTGCTCGGCAGGACGAGGCCACCGGGGAGGGAAGGAATCGCCAGTCGGTGCTAAGCGACGGAATGAGGCGGTTCGAGATGTGTGACTCCGGGCCCTTCAAGATTTGTTGCCTAACTTTAGTGTATCATTAGCTTAATTTTTTTTTCTGGAACATTTAATTTAACTTCGTTGGCCCGGAGATGCCCCTCGGCCCCCTGCGAGTCATCCTCCCAGGGGTTTAACATAACTTTCTTTATTTCACCCATGTGAGGTTTTCTTGCTCAGCGTAGCCCACTGGTCGGGCTCAGGACCGGGCCCGCTTACTGCACCGCCATTTGGAATGTGTATGGAGTACGGTGTTGTTGCAATAAATAAGTTCATGCATTAAGGTGTGTATATTATTTGCTAGCTGCTTCACGGCCTTAAGGGTGTGGAACTTTATAGCCTGCTCTTTCCCAATGTGACTGCGTAGGATGTTTTCTTTTGGTGCTTTAATTTGTGCTATGGGCGTAGGGAGCGCCTAAGATTCCACTGCGTAACTACCTACGACGAGTGGGGAGTGTGTATTGACGTCGGTAAGGCGTCAGCCTTTTATGCCTCACCATGTCAAGGTAGGTGAGCGGCCACATCATTAACAGACAGGCGCTACAGCGCTGCATTAGTGCAGCGAAGTGTGACCCCGTCAACACCAAACAAACACTCACTCGCTCTCGCTCTCGGCCAGCGGCAGAGCAATCGACTAAACATCTAATAATTAACACAAACCATAAAGACGCCACAGTGCCTAGGCGTAGCGATAAAAAATATAGTGCTTCACACGAGTGTTAATTTTCAGTGTAATAATATTGTCGAAGGGTATGTGTATGTTTACTTTCAGCAGACATTGAACAGCAGACGCAGTAAAATGAATGTAAAAATTATATGTCAATCATATTGTGACCATTTCATCATTCACTTAGGGAAATTTCTGTTTCCCTCCCCCGCCATCCGGCCAGCCTATCTGCCGAGCGGAAGGCGGTGGAAAAGCCAGTCTCTTTCCAGCGGGCCATAAGAACGGACGTGCGCGTCGTGAGTGTCGCGGTCTCGGGGGACCTCAACTTGTTGTTCCAGTCACCTAGGTAAATCAATAGTTTTAACGTAATTACCGGAACTTTCTTTATTGTATTTTGTGCCCCCCGAGATACGTCTTTCGCGTGTGGGAGACTCCGCCCGCCACACTTTAACTCTCTCTCTCTTATTATCTCGCACCGAGCCACGTGCATTTTGTTCAGTGTAGGCTAGCAGGCGGCCATAGGCCTGTGCCCGCTTTAAGTTGCTAACATCACTTTCATCTTTTGAGTGCTAACAAACGCCATGTTATTTCTCCAGAAGTCTGACTTGTGAATGTAGCGTAACCCGCTTCCTGGGGGAACTTAAGGGTGACCCCTTAATTCGTCGACATCCACCTCGCAATATATGAGAACTTTCATATTTGCATTATTTTCAATGATCAGTAAGATGTATTACCTAGTGAGTACCTACGGGAGTGTGAAATTATGACTGTCCCGAAGCCACGTGGACACTAGTCTCTGTCACACGTGTAATCGTGAAACCAAAATAACTACTTCATCATTTTATCTGACAGGTCATCACGGGATGGGGCTCGCCTCGTTCCCACACCCAAGTATTATAACATCTTTTTGAGTAAGAGTCTCGTGTTAGCCCGAGTCATTAGGCTAGCTGGCGCCCATTCTTAAAACTTTCCGTACTATTAATCTCAAAGAAAACGAAAATAGACATTCCCGTAACCCCGGCCGCATCAGTATCACAACGCCACTGCTGTTGGCCGCGTGGCCCTGTAAGTTAGAATCTCTTTCCGAGTGTCCTTTCTCCAACAATGGGCTGGTTCTACTGGGCAACGTGCCCCGTGTACGACACTGTCGCGGGGGAGGACTAAGCTGTACTTCACCAGAGCTATCCAGTCGAATTTAACACCTAACAGCAACCCCCGCCTGCGTCAAAGCAGTAATTACTTTCGCACTTGTGTGGTGTTCATGTGCAGCAAGCAAGCCAGTGTGCGACTCACAGTCGCATGTCAACTTGGCATCTGTACCATCACATCACATTTGTCTACAATGCATCTATTGTACAGGTGATTCGTGTGTGTTAGAGTACATTATTTCATGTACCTGTGTCACATAGATCTTTAGGTTAGCGACTGTTACTCGTTCCATCTTTATATGTGATTTTGCGTCGTGCTTAAATGTGCTTTGTTGGTTTCTTTTATGCATCACCAGTGTATTATGTAATTTGTGGGTGTTCAGAACACCCCAAGTATACAAGCAAAAGTGAATTCTTCTTATGTGTGATTTTGATGCGTGGACCGGCCAACAATAGGTTCCGTCACAATTTTAACTTTATGTCGTCACCGACAGTGGTATACAGGGACTAGCCCGGTGGTCGACTACGACCTTGATGGTTTCAAAAGTCTTGTACTGGGCCGAGAGCCAACCCCATAGGACAGCTGAGGCCCATCACAATATCTTCTTAAAATCACTGCGAATCAACCTCCTTGTAGATCCGTGCATGTCACAGTGTCAAAAATATGTAATTTACTTCATCGTATCATCATGCTCGGGGTTCGTTTTTCCCCTCACTTGTGCTGAATGTTGTCTGAGGTCAAGGAACAGAAAGGCAGTCTTAATTCAATGGGCATAGTAAGCAGACTAGCTTTCGTGGCGTGCTTTCTGGGACATCACTCTTCGAGCAAAGAACAACTATCTAGCTTTAATACTTGTAACATAAGATACTAGAACCCGAGTATTTGTCTCGTTCCTCGAAAGAAGTTCACCATGTGGAAGATTCACACACCCACATTATGAGTTTACATTTAGGTATTTTTTCACAGTGCCAAGTGCACATAATTTCGCTGCTTAAACTATCGTCTGGCATTGTGGTCCATGCCCATTTTAGTTTTCCAAATAGTATCACCTTATCATATCCTAGCAATAAACAACATTGTTTTGCAACCGAATTTTGCTGAGAGTTGTGTACACTATTACCCCCTGTCGCTGGGAAATTCATAAGCGAAACTTTAATCAGTCAACAACCGACTAAGCTGCAGGGTTTCCTTAATGTTCTCCCACAATTTTAAGCATCACAGAGTGTATTTGAAAGCGAGCATATGTGCTCTCCAAGTCTCTTACAACTCATATAAAATCAGCTGTTTTTTTATCCTATATTGCTGTGGTGGCATAAGGCTACCCCTAACAGCCTCAATGGTTCAGCATATTTCCCATTGCAAACCATCATCCACCAACAGGTACTAATACAGATGGAAACACCCACGATGCCGACATTCCGTATTTCAACATCACAGTGTCTCGTTCTAACCCCAGCCCATGTTACATTTTAACCTTCCGAGTAACTTTCATCCAGTAACCAAAAAACCAGTGAGACCAGCCGACGATATGTCGGTGCTGGCAAAAACAATATTTACGGTCTTATCGATGAGCTGGATTGAGCCTGACCTATACATCTTGTGTTGAAGAGTCCTAGCCACACAATGGCACAGAATGACTAAAATTCCAAGTTACATCCGAAAATGTAAGCATTAACGATGGGGTGCCTGCAGGAACGAAAATTAGGGTGTTAAATTACACGAAGACCCAGAAAAAAACTTACACTTAATACTTGCAGCACTACGATGTCAGCCGATAGAAAACTTGTAGAAGTCACCAAATGAACATACAGCATGCACACTCCCCTCGCTGGCATGAACAAACTGGTCGAGGCCTATCATAGTTCCACTGGACACAGATACGGTTAAATTAAATGATTGCTCACATACCTTTCTACTCAAAACTCGTTATGTAATCAAATATGTAAGACATTTCAGGAAAATGTAGTAACAGTTAAATGTTTGGAAAAACCCCTTCCATAGATAGTTTGCAGCACTGCCTAAGACTCCTGAGAAAACTCCCTCGCTGTTCAGCACAGTGAAGAGGGGTGGAAAACAATGCATGCCAGTGTTTAGTTTACATAATTTGCTTGTGTTGTTTCATTGTTTAATTATGCTATATTTCAGTGTTCAAGGTTTGTGTTTCTTTCCTAATGTATATTTTAGCTTTGCATCTTGTCTTCAGTGCTTAAGATTTTTTGTTTTTAAAAGGGTATTTACGGGACCCGCCTTACATTGGGCATCAGACCATTGTCACGTCACCTATGGCGACACCATAAGCCTTAAATCAGTAAGCCGCAAAAATCGTAGAGGCAGTAACCCAGCATTAAGTGATATAAAAACAGAAGCAACATGTGTCGGGGCATTAGAATTTAAAAGGACTGGCAAATTGTCGTTACGCGATCCGTCGCGTAACAAGCCAGCAATGAATGTCAAACTGACCACATGGTCATATGTTTTTATAACTTACAGACCCAGGAAGGGCATCGAAAATCATATTTTGTTTTTGTAAGTGTAATGTAAAGTGTCCTGACGTGTGCTGACAGCCGACGGCCATGGGCAACCCCTTTGTTATTGCTGGTCACGATATCTGTGGCAGAGACCGCCAAGTACATAGGTTTGTTCGCGTGGTCTGCCAGTTTTACCAGCCGAGGGCAAGTGCCATTTTTCGCTGGCAGCGAAATGGCAGGACGGGCAGTTGCAAGTTGCTGTGACCACCCGAACGATATCTGGCAGTAAACAAGCATGTTGTTTTGAAAAACACCCGCGAAAGTTTGTTTTGAAAGTTTAGCATTGAGAACTCGGCTTAGATT
>PNEQ01016550.1:0-13931 GCA_003012365.1 Medauroidea extradentata
TTTGGGTCCACCATTGCGAGTGACTAGTAACCTTTCCATATACAGAGAACTTATGTAGATGTATTTTTTTTCTTTTATGTAAATAGTAGTTATTTGTTCTGTTTGACATTTATTGTGGTAAATCATTGTAGACATAGGTTATTTTTGTATGTACAGTTGTAAATAAACTAGGTAAGCTTTATTTTCTTTATTTTATCAAAGACCTCCATCCCAAAACATACCTAGCCCGCAAGCTTGTAACAATATTATTTTTGTTTTTTCAAGATTTTTAAAATTAATAATGAAGCAAAGGTTGCAAAATTTTCCAAACAATATCTTAAATATTTTTGTGCTAAAATTTTTGTTAAAAATTGTCTAATACATGTAGAAAGGGACAATTTAGAATTGTAGGTTGGCAACTACTGGTTGCAACTTGTATGTTTTGTTTTGTGATATTGTCTTTGGACAATAAAGTGATGTATGCTCTGTATTTTGTTGAGTGTCAAGTGTGTTATGGGACTTGAGCAGACTGCAGACTGTATTTGCTGCAGACGGTACTTGGATTTGTCACTGTTTGAAAGTATGTGAGAAACATGAGAAAGAAGATGTTTTGAGGAGCATGTAATTGGTGTTTGTAATCGCAACTTCTTATACAACTATTATAACAAGTGTTATGGGCCCAGAGGGTTCAGAAGTTATGGATGAAATGGAAGATGAGTGCCAGAGGCTTGGAATATTTGATGGCGTTGGATTTGACAATTGGTTGTACCGTTTGAGAGTCGTATTGGGCAAAAACAACTGCCTAGAATTTGTTGAACAAGAATTAGGGGAATTATTAGAGGTTGAAAGGATCAACAGTAAAACTAGACGATCAAGTTCAAGAAAAAGTACGAGAGAAAACAGTAAACACATGGAAGAAAGCTGAGAAGACTGCTATTCACCTTATTATTCGACGAATCGCCGACTCGCAGTTGGAACACATAAAGGAATGTGCTACTCAAAAAACTATCATAAACACACTGAAATGGGTATGTATGTATATATATATATATATATATATATATATATATATATATATGAGGAAATCAGTTAGTTACCAGTTGTTTTTGCGGAAAAAACTATTTCAGTTAACCCTTAAGGAAGGAGGAAATTTGGAACGTCATATTGCCGAGTTTGATCGACTAGTGCGGGAACTGAAGTTCATTGATGTTACTATTGATTAAGAAACATTTGCATATCAGCTGTTGATGACTCTACTGGACAGTTTAGAGAGTTAGTTACTGCAATTCAGACTTACAGTGACAAGCTGTTATCTAATGACATCAAGCAGAGATTGTTCGAAGAACGCAATAAAAGAACGAACATTTAAACTGGTAAGTTGAGTGTAAATCAGGAGGATAATGTCTCTATGGTAAACAAAAGCTTATATGTTATAATTGTGGACTCCCCAGTCATAAGCAGATGAATTGTTGGAAAAGATGTATTGCACCATAGATGGAGTATCAACCAGGATCAATAAGAGGCTACCAGGATCAACCAGCAGAGGTACACAAGGACGTATCAGAGTTTCTCCAGGATCCAGCAGAAATGCACCAAGATGTGACACCACCAAGGAGTCGTCACAGAAGTAGCAGACACAGTTTTTACGGCTATGTGTGGTGACAACAAAACTGTATGTAGCAGCTCTGATAATAATTCTGTAGTACGGTTTGTATGTGATTCATCAGCATCTGAACATTTTGTGAGTTCTGCAGTTAGGCTGTTCATGACCAATGTAGAAACAATAGAAGTGCCCATTTCGATAGCGGTTGCTGATGATTCCTCTAAACTTGTCGCTATGGAGAAGGGAACTGTAGTATTTTACCAGTGTATTTTGCAGAATGTGTTGGTTATAGAAATTTTAAATACAATATTTTATCAATTCCAAAATTGTAGAAGCAGGATATTACACAATTTCTAAAGATAAACACATGCCAATTTGGAAAAATGGTGTTTCAATCCTCAAAACAGAAAAAAGTAGTGAAGTTATTTGTTTTGGAATCAACACCTTTGACATCTAGTGCAATGGTAAATGTAACATGACATGAGAAGATGGGGGCATCCCTCTAATGACGCAACGCATAGACTGAAAGAGAAAACCGGTATTAAGGGAATATATGAAATTATTGACTGTGAAACTTGTCTCGAAGGGAAAATGGCGATGCAACCTTTCAAGTCATCGATTCCGAAAGGAGGTAGACCCTTAGAAATTACTTCTAGTGATGTGTGTGGACAAATCACACCAGCTACGTCTGATGATTTTAAGTATTTTCAGACTGTAATTGATTGGTATTCAAATGTCACAGCTGTTTACCTTTTGAGAGCAAAAGATGAGGTTCAGGAAAATTTGAGACATTACATTGAAGGTGCAGGATGGAATTTCTCAGGTGATGGTCTTAAGGTTAGTGTTATTCAATATGATAATGGTGGAGAGTATTCATCAAATGCCTTTAAAATTTGGTGCTATTGAAAAGGTATTGAATTGGAGTACACCCCAGTTTTCAGAACACAACTTAATGGTTGAAGTGAAATGATGAATATAACATTATTAAATAAAGTAAGGTGTATGATAGGAGATTTACGTAAGTATTTGTGGAGAGAGGCCATTCGAACAGCTGCCTACCTATGCAATCGAACCCCTAGAGCGGATGGAAGTATACCTGCTGAGTTATGGTATAAGTATAGTGTAAACTATAGTAAGATTAAGTTATTTGGTTATAAGGCGTTTGCTAAAGCTAAACGGTCAATGGGAAAGTTAGAGTCAAATATGCTATGAGACTTGAGCAGACTACAAACTATGTTTGCTACATATGGTGTGTGGATTTGTCACTGTTTGGAACTATGTAAGAAACATGAGAGTAAATATGTTTTCAGGATCATGTAATTGAGGTTTATCATCGCAACTTCTTATTCAACTATAATAACAATACAGCTATAACATAATTTATCAGTACACTATTACATTCAATGGATGACAAAAACAACACAGTAATTTTTTTTTTAATTTGTCGAAAGTATTCAATACTGTAGCTCATAAATTATTGCTTGATAAATAAGAATCAATGGGTGTTAACTATGTGATTTTAAATTGGTTCAACCCGATGCACATTTAAAGAGTAACATTAACGATAATAAATAATTAAAATTATATTGAAAACATATTTCAGATTCAAAAGAAATAGTAATGAAACACAACAAACTAGTATTCGTGTTCCATTTTTATTCATAATTTACATATATGGCTAGTGTGATTCTATAAAGGAAGTCAAAATAATATATTTTCCTGAAGATACTAACATAATAATTCAAAGTTAAAAATATAAATGGATGGCTTGCTAGAAAATAATTCAAATGAATTATTGAATAAATTATAAAAATGGTTGTTTTTAAAAGGTAACATTGAATGTTGAGAAAACCAGTTTGGTGCAATTTTCTCTGTCAAAAAGGAGGTGGACATTTTAAATATAAACAAACAGTATTCCATTTTTTTGAAAGAGTTTCTAAAACCAAATGTTTAGGTTTAATCTTGGTAGAGCATTTTAAATGTAATAATTGTATTCAACTAGTGTGTAAAAAACAAAGTTCATCTTGTTATTCTCTAAAAGGTCTTGATTTAACGTGTAGCTGTTTTTTTTTTAGTATTCTTTTTTAACATATGATATTATATTTTAGGGACACAATAAAATGAGTTTATTCTTTTTTAATTTGCGAAAGAGATATATTCACAATATTGTCAACAGCAATTTAGGCCTACATAACATTTTATACCTATTTTCAAATAACTAGATTTGCCAGTTCTTTGCATTAAAGTTTATTGTAACAGTGTTGTATTCGTTTATAAATAACATGCAGACTCATATATTTTAAATTCTCAAATTCATTAATACAATACCAGATGTTCATTTCAAAAAACCAGTTAACTATTTAACTTCTTTCAATATAGTACTACCAAAAGGAGGCATAAAATTTAATTTAAAAAATCCCCAAAATTGTAAAAGAAAGTCAATGTTTGAGAAAATTTAAGAAGGCTGTTTTAAAATTGTTCACGACTACGACGCACGTAAAGAGAAACAATAAATAACGTATTTTCTTAATGTGCAAAACAGGGGAAAAAATACTGTTTCTATTTCCAGATACTCAGGCTGGCGATCATAAAACATAACTTACATTACTAATGACTTCACATAATTTATCAATGATATTCATGAATAGTCACTTCAAATACTTTTATATGTGTTTATCAGAAACCGATATCCATTACATAACGGACAAACAAACTGAATGACGCAATTCGCTTCCAAGCGGCGAAAACCTAACTCTGGTGCCATCTGTCGGTAAAATCTTAAACTATCTCTGTGGCGCGAAGAGTTAGCGGCATGTACCAACGATAATCGATTCGGTTGCGTCGCTTTGTGCTGCCGCTAATAAAATAAAATTGTACAGTCAGTAGGTATGTCAGTAAAAACTTAAATAAATATTTTAAAGTACATTAAATACAGAGAGGTCGTTTGCAATTGATGTTGTTTCACTAATGCTGTATTCAAATAAGAAAATACACGGGACTACATGCAGTTATTCGCTACCAACCATACAAACATTAATGTAACTGTTGTTAATGTTGACTTATATGCAGTAACGGCTAGTGATTTTTTTCAAAGGTTAAATCTTTAGTGCTCACTTTATTCCGAATGGCCTATAATAGTTGTGAGATAGTTTCGAGACGATCCTGAGACGACCTTGTTCCAGTTAGTCCATGGGTGGTCCAAACTTGGTCCGGACCAAGTGTTACCTTATTCATAAACGCCAATTAACGCCGGAATAGAGATAATCGTGGTCACGGTCGTAGAAGAACAGGTCTGGACACTCGCCTATCTAACAATGTATTTTGCTTGACCCCCTTGTTGTTTGGCTGTAGTTCGTCAAGTTACCGAGAATGTCGTACTTTTTAGCGCTGTTTTCCGGGCGGTCGAACTCAAACGTCTTCCACTTTTTTCCATTGTTAAATTTATAAAGTAAATAAAGATTGCTGGAGCCTTTTCTTAAAATTGTGAGCGAAGAAAGTATTTCATAAATTGATAAAAAATACGTTTTGATAAATTGTTTATCTTAGCGGAAAGGAAGTGGGCGGAGTTTAGACCGACCGCCCTAACATCAACGCCAATAAAACACAATATTCTCGGTAACTTGGTGAACTACAGCCAAACAACAAGGGGGTCAAGTTTCCAGGCGAGTGTCCAGACCTGTTCTTCTACGACCGTGATCGTGGTATAAGCCTTGTACATTGTTGCCAGACGCTTAACGAGTTTTTAACACTCAGGCAAACATTCGTTAGTAAAATTAATTTGAGTTTCGATGACATTTACCCCGAAACATTGTTCTAGTTGTGTTATATAGTGAATATATTGTGACGACGTTATAACATTTGTACCAAAAAGCCATTTTATTATTATATGTTGTAAATAAAGGTTAAGTAAATTTTCTTTTATAGATAACATTAGCTATAGTCGTTACTGTAGAACAGTGGTACAGTTTTCGCTTTCTGAATGAAAGCCGTAAGTTCAAATCTTCGTAAAACGCATAATGCTTTTAATATTCTACATTAAAAAATTAATAGGTACAGGATACCAAAATTAAATTCGTTCATTCGATATTACTTCCAAACTGACAGTAGTATCATAACAAACATAAGATTATTTATTGCAAAAAATATACGAACGAAAAAAATTTAAACTACTGTTGATGAAAGGTGAGTAAGAATTTAAAAAAAAAAAGTCCTTAAAATTTAATGTACAAGCAGAGCAGAATTCTAAGCTATACTGCTGGTTAATCTTACACTACCGGCATATAACCATGGAGAAATTTTATAAAGAACGACACGTAGCTACTGTGGTATTATGTGTAGAACTAACACGAAAATTTTCAAGCGAAATTCCGCATAAAAACGTAGGAAATATGTGTAAGAACATTTTGTGTAAAGAGAGGTTTCCATTCTAAACACTATAGAATTTGTTGTCTTGAAGTTTAACGAATTTAATCTTTAGTTACAGAATGTACTGAAAAATGCACTTAAAATATAAAGAAATCTGCATAATTTTACATTATATAAAAAAAATTAACAAATTTAGAGCACATGACATTTTTCACCAGACAAAAATTTTAACCCTCTACCTATAAGTTACCAGTCCAAAACGATACTAGTGAGCTAACCAGCCATACATGCATATTTGTATATAAATTTATGTTGTAATATCATTAAATCCATTTACTTAAATGTAATATTTACGGTTCATATTGCTTATGGCAATGATTCCCATCTTCTTAGGCCTGATTAAATTTTATTGTTGTATTTAAATGTCTTACACGGTACAATGAAATCTTATATTTCTATGGTCCGCCATGTTTATTTTCGACTTAACCCTTCCTTAAACCTACACTTTGTCCGGATTAATAGTTAGACCGGACTAAAACAAGATGATCATCGGACTAGCATTACTCCCCGTCTATGAATACGACAAACAATAGTCCGAGGATGAACCCGCACTAGTTCGGGTCAAAAACGACTGTGAATAAGGCCCTTGGAGTTTCTTTCAATCAAGTATTGAGAGTTCTTTCATTTCCAAAATAAAAGGCCTGGTGTAGACTCTCTAAACCACATTCAGAGAAAACTTGCACTATCATTAGATTATTGTGCACTTACAAAATACCAAGTCTAGATGGACCACCCACTTTAATTTATACAGATGAGTAATCAGGTGTGTGTGTGTCTACCAGTTGAATTTTTGAAATGGTTTGTTCTATACGCACAGAATAAAAACCAACACCATTATAAGTAGGTTGCTATTTACCTGAAGGTGTACAGGCGAATAATAATACCTCAAAAGAATAGCATACCTTAAAAGATAAAACTGAACAGCTCAGCGGATAACGTTGGCGAATGTCACACACTCCACGACAGAGGCACAAGAGTGTTTGGGTAACGTAAACATTCTCGCACCTCGGAAATGCTCGGGAACGTACTTTTATCCTCAGCGACTGTGCTAGAAGTCTCTCCTCCTATTAATATCCTCTATGATATATAATTTAGATTAGTTTAGGTCAGTTTTATTTTGTTTTGGTTAGTTTAGATTAATGTAAATTAGTTTCATACTTCAAAAATTACTGTGCACTCAATCGAGGATGGTTTATTAGGTTACGAGACTTCAATGAAAATTAATATATGTGTCTCTGCTTTTATGCACAATCACCGAGTATAAGCGAATGCCCCCGAGTGTTACCGTGGAGCGGAAAAGTTAACGTGACCCAGACGAAAACCTCGGTGCATTCTATTACTGCTGACGACTGTAAACGGTCACTGAAGATTGTTTTCGTCTGACTCCTCAGGTGATATTCACAGTGATGCCTCAAGTCAAAGACTTGGCCAAAACTATCTCATTTCTTAAGACATTCCTTTTAACTCGTTGTTTCTTAGTCCATGAATAAGATCTTCATCAAGACCGCAAGTGGGGTTCATAGTAGTACCGTAAGCATCAATAGATTTCATATGGCATTGAGGCGATATGGTAGGGGGTTATGTGTCTTTTAACTTGTTACTACCATTATTGGGGCCTGGGTGAAAACAGCATGAGCACTTAAACCAATATAGCACTTGAAAATGAGGCCACTACGAATATCACATCAAACACGAACTTGGTCTCTCAGACATTCAATAATGTGGCAGTAATTTATATTTTTGTTATATAAGATCAAAACACTGCTAGCAACATATACATACACGTTAATTATACACTGGGTTTCATTCTTAGTTCTTAAGTTCAGCATTTAGGTAGTAGCAATCATTAGCCATTTACTATGTTCGTCGCTCTGTTTATTAAATGTTCAAAGCAGGACCATGTGTATACGTTTCAGTTCATCCAAAGTTCCGCACAATGCTAGTGGTTCATGACGCGACGACAAGGTTAATGGGGTGGGAGTACTCTCCGGTACTTCTTTGACATGCCATGGGGTTAGCTGTGCTTGTAAAACAGTTTTAGATACATAGATAACTCGCGGAAGTAGCTCGTAGTATCGTAGGTAAGCATTTTACACACATCCAATTTTTGTTCCTGAATAGGATGTCTACATTGCCTTTTCATATAGCCAAACTTTCCACGGCCATAACAATGTATGCTGATTTTGTGCTTCAAAGGACAACGATAAGAGGCTAACACCCATCATGCGAAACATGAAGCCACGGACTTAGCAATAAATACACGAGGAGCTACCAACTCAGCAGTAGCATCCAACAAGGCCGGAACACAGAAGTCTGAGAAACTACGTAAATTAAATTGTCAACTGACATAGGTAATACTCGACCAAGGTAGATGGTCAGTTAATATGTACGCATTGACCGCGATACGACGGAGACATATTTTCCAACACTAATGTTAACAATGTCGGACTCAATCATGTTCATCCATAAACCATCAATATTGTTTAACAAGGCTTGCGAATAAGCCGACATGGACATTAGATGACTAACTTAACCGATGCACTTTATTGCGAGTCGTGCCATACATTAAGAAGCAAACTCAAGCAACAAATTCTAAACTCGACCTTTACATTCCAATATCAATTCCATAAATAAATCAAACTCCAATTCCCAAGATGTAAGAAATTACAATTTATCTATCACAATACAAAGATTCAATAAATCTTCGGGGTTCTCATCGACTAAATTTAGTACTTGTCGAAAACAACAAGATGCTTCAGTAATCCGCAATTACCAGCAACAGGAATGTAGTCAAAAGCCGTACCAACTTGCCACATCATTTCTTTTGCGGCATATTTACGCGATACAGGTTTTATAAAATCAGCCACATGTTTCTGTTATGTTTTAACATTATCTGATTCGGAAACTTCCAAACGTGCGGCAGTGAAATTAGCCAATAATTCAGGCTTATGTAATTTATAAATCCAAATAGTTACGATGCCCACAAGAAGTAGAACCAAAAATACGTAATGGAAACGAGTGCGAACAGACGGCACAATCTTTGTATGTACTACCTATAGGAAACAATATAAATATAATGAAAAAATTAAGTAGGAAAAATTAGGCTAAGAGCACTATCAACAAGATTGGAGCAACTTGAGAAGGTATGGTACGGAGTTTACATACAATTTAACTTATTATCTTTTATTAGTTCTGGGCAGTAATGGCATGAGTACCATATATAACTAACAGCTTATTGTGGCACTTGAAAATGGAGCTAACACAAATATCATACCAAACACGAACGCGGGCTCTTATGAGACATTTAATAATTTGGCAGTTAATTCCCTTTACAATAATACAAGATCAAAATACAATTAACATCGCAACCATACACATGTCTTCCAACCACAGTTTTAAGCCCAGTGTTTAGGGAGTACCAATCATTAGCCATTTACTCTATTCGTCGCTTAGTTCGAATGTTCAAAGACAAGGGCTATATACACTTAAGTTCGTCCAAAGTTCTGCACAATGCTAAGGGTACATGATGCGGCAACAAGGCATATGAGGCAGGAGTACTCACCAGTATTTCTTCGGCATGCCCCTCCCTCCCCCAGGCCTTACAAAGCAGTGTTGGCTGCACTTGACAAACAGCTGTAGATACATGCGTAACTCGTGAAGGTAGCTTGCACGATTGCATGTAAAGCATTTTACATACGCCTGGTGACTTTTCTCTATCCCAAAGAATAAAGCACAAATCCAGTGCTTATGAACCTAACATAAATGTGGTTTCTACATTATAATCGTAGACCAACACACCAGTATTCGTGACTCGTTACTAATAAGTACAATCTGATTCAATATAAAGTTATTTCTTTCACTACGCGAAATGGAAAACACTTAACCAAAGTATGTAACCGATTGTTCCTAGTTTTCACCGTCGGGATGGTATTGCTAAATTGTCATATATCGCCCGGGTTATGCGGCCCGTCGGAAACCATCTAAGTGATCACATTCCTGTGATTCACTCAAGCCACTTTTTTTTTTTTACGTGAAAAGTGGCCTCTAGCTTTCGCCCACGGCCAATAACTTCAATCAAAACACGAAACGAGTCAATAATTAGAACCATTATCCATTAAGAGAAAACACTATCAAACTCTAGAAACTTCCAGAACATCACAAACACGTACCGGTAATGTGCCGAATTCCCGACACAGGATCCAAAAAACCGAACCGTCCACGACGGCGGCTACTGCAGAACTTCACTCGAGCCACGACTCCCTCTGTCCACTTCCGTCACTCACTCTGCTGTCCATGCTTTTTTTGGGGGGTGGGGGTGGGGGAAAGGTTGTGGCCAATAGCAGAAAGCCCACGGCCAAGAGCACAAATAACGCAGCTGCAAATAAAACCAGCTCTGGTTGGAGTTAGTAGAGGATGGTACAGCTGTTAATCTTCTTGGTTAAGGCTCATCATCTGGATGATCGGAGGATAACCTTGAAACATAGGAAATGGGGAAAAAGAAAAGAACCGGTCACCCAGGAAATGAAATATCAGAGCAAATGCTTCTCAAAGTTGCACTTCGTTAGTTGCTAAATACAGCTGATATAAAAAAAATGGGGAATAGTACTGTAGGGAAGGATACAGGGAATGGGACATATCTTCGAGATGCAAAGATCGAAACAGCTGTAACCCATCCCTTCCCCAAGACCATTCCAATAAAATACTATTCAAAATCGCTATCCATTTCCCACTTGGGCGTGATGGATCGTTAACGATCTGTATGGCAATCGAAATAAGTGATTGGGCAGTTTGTGTCCTCTACGAAGACGAAATGATGAAACTTCGATATTTATGGAATAGCGTGTATCTCTTATCACACCAGATGTTCATTCCTTATGAATAAGGGAGTATTATTGGAAGTGGTTTCAATATAGAACTCCAATAAGTGTTTCTGTCTGGTGTGGATGTTCGTTAAACGAATCTGATTTAAACTCTGACGTAACTGGTATGTATCACAATCACCCGAATTAACAGCAATTTTTGCTAACCTGACAGAGGCAACATAAAATATCCTAAAAAATGTGGACTGCAATTCCGCAGCATTGGAGGGCTAAATCCTTAAGAATTACTGTATGTTTAGAATATTTATCCACGATATAGTCCAGGGCTGTCCAACTACGATCAACTCGAGGGTCGCAAACGTGTCAGTCTATTGAAAGAAGGGCCGCACATATCAAACCACTTAATTATTTCAAAAAATTATGTGACAATCAGCGTTATTATTTCCCTATTATTTAACGTCAAATGTATGGTCACAATCAACACTGTTATTAAAACATATAGTATACAATTTAAAAATATTTCAATTTTACTATTAGGTCTATTAAGTAAAGGTAATTTATTAAGTCTACTAAATTAAATACATATCAATAAACCTTAAAAGCAGCATGAAAGTGTTCAATGTGATAACTGTGGACGGCCAGAAGAATTTACAAGAACAGAATGTTCACATCCATCTCAGTTGTTGCCAGGCGCAGCAGAGAAGAATCTTTGAGAGAGCTACTGTATCGGTTCTTGATGAACTTCATGGTAGAGAAAACACTTTCACACATGTATGTACTGCCAAACATTGATGTCATTTTCCAACCAAAATCCCACAGGTGAGGAAAGCATCCATGTGAGATAAGTTTGAAGAAGGCTGATCCTTTTCTGTACTGGTCAGGAAAAACATGTCAGCTTGCAGGTCGCACAATTCAAGTTGTAGGTTGGCTGATTGGTCTTGTATCTCTGCCCCAAGTGGATTGTTAAATAGCAGAAACCTGTTCTTGAGTTTCTCAAAGTCTTTAAATATTGTGTTGAACTTTGCCAGAATGCTCTGAATATTCACGGCGAACTCAGAAAAATTAAGTGACTCATCTTCCATCTTTTAGTTGCCTGCAACATGAAAAATGTGTCAAATTGTTGTTCTTCAAAGCTGTGTTGAAAAGGTCCAGCTTGCTGCGAAAACCATTTATGTGACCCACTAAATCTGATACAATTTGGTCTTTACCTTGGAGTTTCAAGTTGAGTTCATTCAGGTAACCTGTGATGTCAGTTAAAAATGCCAATTGTTGAAGAAAGGCAGAATTTCGAATTTAATTTTCTAGGTCTGTAGTGTGCGATGAAACATACTGATTAAGAAATTCCGGAATCTCTTTCCTTAACCCAAAGAAACGCTCAAGACTTCTCCCTGTTCTCAACCACCTTACTTGATTGTACAGAAGCAAGTCTTCATACTCGAATTCCATCTCTTCTAGGAACTGTTTAAAATGGCGATGCAAGAGAGCTCTGTATCCACCGCGTATCATACCTTTAACACTGTTTTCATCACTTCGTTTTGTTTAACTGGTTTTCCACATAATGCCTTCTGGTGAATAATGCAATGAAAAATGGGAGAATCAACACCACTTTGTCTCAAAAGTCCTACCAGGCCTGAGTTCTTTCCAACCATTGCTGGTGCGCCATCTGTCACAATCGATGAACACTGATCAAAGCCACCGAATTTATCAACTGACGTTTTTACTGCGTCATAAATGTCCCTCCCTTTCGTTGTCCTATGAAGAGAACAAAGATCCAACAGTTCTTCTTTTGTTGTAAAATCCTCTCCAATCACATGTACAAAAATGAGAAGCTGGCTCACGTCTGTCTGATCTGTGCTTTCATCAAGGCACAACGAAAAATAAGAGCTCTTTTTTATCACATCAGACAAACTCAATGCTACTTGTTCTCCCATTTCTGTGATCCTTCTTTGTACAGTTTGGTGTGAAAGAGGCGCCGAATCAAATTTATCTGCCATGTTTGCATCCCCAAATATTTTTGCTATTTCCACTGCACACTTTTAATAATATTACCATCTGAAAAAGGTTTTTTAGATTTAGCAAGCTCAAGGGAAACTGCATACGATGCATGCAAAGCTAAAGTTTGGTTCTTTGCTACTTTACTAAACATACCTGTCTGCTGTTTAAGTTTTTTCTTGAGATCTTGAATCAAAGCAACTCAAGACTGTCCTTCATATTTGGCATATTTATCTTCGTGCATTGTAGAGTAATGTCGTTTCACATTGTATTCCTTGGGCACTGACACTACTTGCATACAAACCAAACACTGCAGCTTTCCATTATTGTTAGTGACAAAATAATTAGTCTCCCACTTTTCCTGATACACTCTATTTTCGTTTTAAATTTTCCATTTTTTCGTAGTATTACTCATGTCAAACTTTTAAGAGTTAATTTCACAAAAGTAAACCCCACTAGGCCAGGCCCAACACTGAAAAAGAACTGTAATATGTGACCGCGCAACTGAATTACGTCGCAGCTATCAGTACGTTTCTCATTCCACATATTCGAAGGAGGGGAGAGCAGAGCGGGTTAATGTTTTTTTGAAAAAGATCTACTTGCACTACAGCTCATATTACAATGCAACATGCCATCTTTGAGTATAGGATGCCACCGCCATGTTATCTGGTTTGTAACTCAACACCATGCGCCAAGATTCGTATTGCTAAATACAGCGGCGTCACGGACGTCAGTCCGGTTGCTTAGATTAGGCTCGTATTTCGCCGTCGACTCACGTATTTGTTTTTTGACACACGGGCCGCACAAATGTTGTCCGTGTGGCGCCTGTTGGACAGCCCTGATATAGTCAATGTATTTATTTCACCTGCCTCTATAGTTCAAATCTACACCGAGATGTTTTACCGATTTAACATATTGTTGCGTGCCATGTTCCTGGAGGCCAGTGGTCGGCGGCTGTTTCGTAACACCTTGAGGGCTGGCCGATGACTCAAAGCCCGGGTGGCTCATAGTGGGAAACCCGCCGAAACTACGTCATAGATACCTGTCCCAACTGCGTCTTAACCCTTCGAGGGCGGCCGACGTGACTACAAGCACATCCAAAACATGATGAA
>PNEQ01016551.1:0-13930 GCA_003012365.1 Medauroidea extradentata
TGAAGACATGGTATCATAGTTCTTACTCTCCCCCCCCCCCTCCTACTAGTTTTCAACTCACGGCTATGGACAGTTATTTACGACAGGGCCTTGCTCTGACCAGTCTTTCTTCGACCTGACTAACTCTAAATGCTGCTGAGAAAGGGTCGAAAGCAACGAGCTATATAGTTAACATAGAGGGGCGGAAACACTTCCAAAGTGAAGCCCAATTGAACGGCTGTTTTGACCCCAGAAAACATGGCGAACAGCAGTGTGGCCAACATTATGTTAAAAATCCGTCATTATGTTCGCATAAAATCCGTTACTTTATAGCTCCACTATATTCGTGCTAAACACAGAAAAAAATGCCAATAATTATTGTAATATATTATACTGTAATAATGTTTAAATTAGCATAATCACTTTTGTATTTTGACCGAAAATAAGAGTCTGCCATTTTATCTAGAGTCAAAATACCACGTTCAATTAGGCTTCACCTCAGAGCCTTGAAGATTGCTGTTTCCGCCCCTCTACGTTTACTATATAGCTCGTTGGTCGAAAGGCACATCACACAAGAGAAAAAACAGGAAATATATCCTCCCGCCAGCACAGAACACAGCGCTTTTCAAGCAAGAATGAACCTCGCTTACATAAAACGGAGCTTGTGACCTGGGAAAAGTTATTTAACAATATTGAATTTTGCAGTTATGATCACTTAAAATGTACATATCATATGAGTGTTTATATTAAGGCATTTGTGAGCCTATGTGCATGATTGAATTATTTATTGTATAAATGTGATGTTCTTTCTGTATATATTTTAACAATTTACTATACTAAGAACACACACCACAGGTGCTTAGGGGGGTGATCGCCCCCTCTGCCCTTCCCTTAAATCCACCACTGGTATAGGGAGGGTACCCTATCGTCACACTACGGCAGTCACCTGCATGCCACGACTATCATGTGAGCACTGGGAACTTATATAGCTGTCGTAGGGTGGTAAAATAAACTCATAGACGAAAATTCCAAATCTTGATTTTCTGTCCGGCCTCCACCATAACTATTCAAATACAAAGTTTTTTTCTGGCCGTCCTTTTTAGATACCTTAAAAATTTGTCTTATTTATGATTCCGTAGTAGACGAGACAGAAAGCCATAAACAAATGTACCCTCCCTATATGGTTTGATAAAGTGCTCAGCTATAAAATATGTTGTAACACTTTCACTCAGAGCCAATATTTCGCCATTATTAGAGAGATTAAAGAAGCGAAGCTCACGAAAACTGAGATAGCGCGGCAGCACAAGCATTGTCCTCAGCCTATTCTAGATTTAATAAAACTGAGAAGCGAATTGGGCCGTCGAAAGGGAAGGCTGTGATGTGAAGGTCAAAAGCCTCAAAGGGTCAACCCACGCTGATTTGGAAAAATCTGTTTTTGATTGGTTTGCTAAACATAGAGCCCTAGTGTGGCCTGTTAGCAGACTATGATGCCGCAGAAGGTTGACATGTCTGTCATTAAGATGGATCTCAATGACTTCAAGGCATCCAAAAATGGCTGGACGACTTTAAGAGCTGCCACAACATCGCCCTTCATATAATTTGCTTTTGATTTGTTGATGACCTGCAAATGTTTTTTGTCAACAGTTTAAATTATTCATTTCGTGAAATGAGTTGAAACGTCGAGGTCCCTTTAACCCTACCCCAGTTATATCAGCTTACATTGCTCGCATGAAAGTCGCGGCATGCAGGTGACTGTCGTAGCACGCCACGTATGGTAACACTGAGGTCCATTAGTCCTGCTCTGGTTAAGTAAGGTGTGCGGTCTGCCATGCCAGGGGCAAGATGTGCTTCATTATACATATACTGCATGTAGTTATCAACATATTTTCAAGAACTTATTTTTCTTTTAAAATTGAGGACTAACTGAAAGCTGACTGCTACAACATTACTTTGTCACTGTGTGCTAACAAATAACTTTCTCTTCTCCTTATAATTCATACAATACAGTAGTTGTAAGTACTGTATGTATTTTATTTGTGTTTGTATTAATTTTTAAGAAGTTGAGTCCTGAGAATTGTCAGGGTTTGATTGTGCTGACTTGGTCATTGCTGTACCTTCCATCACTGTACAGTACTGTATCACTAATTGTTAGCACTGTGGCATTTCCCTAGCCATATTTGTTGCAATCATGTCTGGAATGGGAATATACAGCCATGGCAGTTGTTTTGTTTCGCGTACTACACCCTAGACTGTCAGATTCTATTGCTACGTACATTCGACACTGGTGCTGCAGTACAATATCTCATTTCATAACACAAAGGTTGTTAGGACAATGGCGGGAAAGGCAGCTAGGCTACTAATTACAATAAAAGCAGAAAGAGTTATGCACAAGTACTCACAGGACGGACACCCATCTCAGTTGCCACCTCGCAATACACATCCCACGGGAGAGGGCGGGGTTGAGTCAAGCTGTCATTGACAGGGACTAACCTAAAAACCTTGTTCATAACCCAACTGACAAACTATTTCCAACACAGAGATAAAAACAAAGGCCAGAAATGCAGATGTAGCTCTGCTTCTTCCATATCATGAAAACATAAAACAAGCTGAAAATTATTCTTGAATCCAGCCACAAAACCCTTACTTCTTCACCAGAAACTAAAAAGTTGATATTTAAACCTCCCAGACTAATCTTCAGATGCCCGTCAAACCTCCGCAATAAACTAGTCCATCCGAGACTTCAGCCAACCACATCCAACAGCACTATCGTAACACCCAGAGGATCACATCCCTGCAATAAACCATGCTGTGGTTTCTGCGCCAGCAGGCTTGCCAATCACACATATCCCATACTGGGTAGTTACAACTGTGCAACAGAAAACCTCATGTACCAGCTACAGTGCAAACACTGCAATGTAGAATACATAGGCCTCACTACCAATGCACTCCGTCAAAGAATGAATGGTCGTAGAGCAGACACAAAGCAAGCAATAGCTGGTAAAGTGGACCTACTTGACAAACCAGTCGCAGCTCGTGCTACATCACACAAGCAACACTTTGACTCTGTTATATCACCAAAGTAGTAAGAGCCATATCACCATCAAACAACAGCTCAGAACTAAGGCGCTGGGAACTGGTTCATCAATAGAATACATAACCATATCTCGACAGTTCCCAGGTCTCAAAGCTCTCAGTGCTAACATAGCACCAGAATACCCTCAACTCCCACATTTCTTCAATTTGAAGTTTCTCGCCGCACCCTAGTGCTCCCTGGCCACTTCCACCATCACCACTACTCAGTATGCCTCAACTCGCCATCTGATGAAGTTGGCGTAAGCCAATGAAATGTCGTCACTATCAAGTAATACCAGCTTGTGAGTACCTCAACCCTCTTTGTATTTATGTAATTGGTTAACTTAGTGGCCAAAACCTTCTTCACATAACATAATACTAAGGTTCACCAGTTTTGACAGCAATATTTGATTAGCGGGTGTTGCCCATAGCGCTGTACTACAGGTGAAGTGTAAAATGCAGCCGTGGTCTGGTGACAGCATCGAGCATGGTGTACAGTGTCTGAAGATAACACATGGAAGGCAGATTACTCTATGCACTTTCTATCTGTACAACTATGGTTAAACCCTTACTCATAGTAGAATGCCTGTTTCCCCATGTCTATGAGATATTGTATCTCCGTGTTTATTGACATCAGCTGTGCAGACACATTCGTAGGCACTGCTCATGTCAGGGGGCAACAGTAAGGTTTGTGACTTGTTTCAGTGGTTAGACTGGCTTAATATGAAGAGTTGTCAACATTTCAGCAGTCTGTATTTGTGACAATACATAGAGCTGATAGTATTACAAGAGAAGTCTCGGGATTGAACCACGTTCAGCTAATGTGCAAACAATACGGTACTTGAAGCCAGGATAAGATGAATTTTATACACTCGGTAAACTATTGTGTTTCACTACGAGGACTTGCAGATGATTATTACTTTGTTTCATGTGGCAGTTAACCGACTGCTGTAATGCCTTACGATTGAAATCCAGAGTCGGCCTGTACCTTTTGTCTATGATTATCAACGTTCCCATAAGCATGGCATGTAAACTCCAGTACCAGTAAAATCGGGGTTAGTTAGGCCTTATGGTGCCTGAGAATGGCCTCATAAAATTGCTGTCTGGTTCTTCAATTTGTGAACTATACAAATGCCATTTTGTTATGATTACTATGTAAATACATGAAACTTGTCTGTTTGCTTAGTGTAGTTACTATGAATTTATTTAATATTTATGTTTTGACAGTGTTGATAAGAATCCTGAAGGATGTTATGTTGTACTACAAAAGAGCTATTTCTCCCTTTGTACTTTAAAAACTTTATTTTGTAAATATTTAAACACCTACAGGTTATAACTACAATTTAATCTAAGAGTTTGGTATGTATGTAGTATATTTTTGTACCTTTGTAGAATCCCGATTTATGGAAATGCCTCAGGGCATGAAAATGTTTACTCTAAGTTGATGTTTCATTAAATACAACTTTAGATGTTTTAACCCCTAAAAGAAAGAAATGTTAAATCCTCGGGCATAATTTGTCAGAATTTATGATAGGTAGTTAAAAAGTTGTCTGTTAGCACACAACAGTGACATACCACAGTTATCGTCAATTAGTATGTCACAGCTATATAAGAGAAAACTTCAAAAACTTAGACGGGAACACACGTGGGGCATGCGCCTGAGGAATTATGCCACGCGTGCGCTGTCAGTATTTGAGAAGTGATGGCTAATGCCGCCATGGCTTCTATCTTTCCGTCTCTCACCTGTTGCTACAACAAAATTAAGAAATTCCCATAAAGAATTTTAAAAAATACCTCCAATGAAAACTGATCAAAATGTTTACAAAACTACAACTGTCAAATAATAAAGAAATATGTGCAGTGGCATCAGTTGTAGCATGTGGTTCACCATGCCATGGTTGTTCAACAAACTTATTACTGCTTGCTAAAATACTTTGTACTGGAACACTTTCTTAGTATTGGAGAGACACGTTAAAATAACAATGTAGTTACATATTTTTTGTAGTGATACTCTTGTTTTACCACGGGATGTGATAGAAAATAAACACTTTGGACAATAATGTACCTTAGAATTAATTGGTAGAGCACGCTGCACTGTGGCATATTCTGACTGAGACGTATAACACAGTTTGTGAATTACTTCCCATGCTGTCAACCTCCGCACTTTCATGATGCTGCCCGAGTCCCTGGTCGTGAGGAAGGATTTAGGCAACTGAAATGACTCCAGTCACGTTGTAGCACACCAGTCCACCTAGACCAGTGACTAGCTCGACGATCACCCAGCCAAAAAGGCAGGGATGAAAACTGCAACATTTCTCTTCGTCTGTAGTCAAGTACTCCGGAATTTACTGGCAGTACATTTGTAGGTTACGTCGCCTTGTAGACCAAATTTAGAATTGTTTTTAGAAATTAACAAATTTAGAGAAGTTAGTCACGAAATGATATACTCCACTATGATCTGAGACTGTTGGTTTATTAGATTTTTTCATTTTACATCGGCACAAACTACACTGTTTGTCTTAATACGGTGGATCCGGTTCACAGAAAACTACAAGCAAAAATGCAGCGAGACTAAATCTAACAATTAAATTAGACAAGAAAAATGCACCCGGTGAATATAGACACGCGGCGAAGAAAAATGAGTAGCCATCCTGGCTCTCTGCACCTAGTGGCCTACATGCATGGGCAGAAATGAATTTTGTAGAGTTAAAGCTTGTCCGAAAGAAAGGTTAAAGAATGGAGACCGTGGTGTTACCCGTGCATGTTATATTCCAACTCCCGAACTTCACTTCATAAAATATTCTTGGGCCGCAGCCCCGCGCACGTCCGCTCACGATCGCGTCACGACTTATCCTAAAATGGTGGAGGCAAAACATTCCAGAACGAAGGGCGAAGAGGTGCCACTCGCCGTGCTCTCGTTGGCTGGTTCTCAGTGGCGTGCCCTTCGCCATTTGTTCCATTATCTAGAACCCTCTAGGGCACAATCATAAACTACGCATTAAAACAACAGACGGCGTCAAAACTCCCGCAGAAAAAACTAGACCACAGAAAGAAAATAAAGCTACTGCCTCCTACCAAGGCCACCTGGCCATAACAAACAAACATTACGCCCTATCTAGAACATTCAGGACTAAATAAACTGTGTCTCTACTCTCCCCCTCTGGAACAGAATCCACTAAAATAAAATTACAATTTTAAACATATTAGAAAATTACGATTACATAAGATATTAATTCACCAAATAAAAACCCTTGTCCTGCAATGCTACGTGACAACAGTCACGCATGATAGCACACGCGGTGGGGGCTGCCCGCACAAATTCCAATAGCAGCTATTTCTGTCGCTATGTGAACATAATGGAGACAATGTTGCTATTGGTAGCGGATCTTCTTGAAGCAGAGGAAGAAGGAAAAACATTAATTGTGTTACAGCAATTACAACAATGCGAACCTAACCCAATGTATTTGGCCAGGAACAAAGAAATTCCAAAATATTCTCATTCAGAGACATCTGTTGGTTGAAGGATTACTCAGAATTCAGAAGCAACGACAATATGTGAAGGCAGGAAAAGGCCGCTAGGCTACTAATTGCTATAAAATGTAGATAGGAGTGTACAAGTACTTACAGAGCTGTACTGCACGTAGAGGAACATATAACACACTTAAGGACAACACACATTTTGCGCGGATGCGTGGTCGCAACGTTTCGCTGGCTAAGCCAGCTTCATCAGGCTGTGAGCTATAGTACACTGCAGTATGGCTGACTTGATGAAGGTTGTAACCAGTACACCTAGCGGCCAGAGGGCGAACTAGAGTGGCGCGAAGTTTGAAAGTGAAAAATAGATTATCTGATATTTAGGCCTGGAGGTTGTCTGGATTTGGCAGCCCACCAATATATCACACTTGCATTCTGGTTACTGAGTTAAAGCTGTTGTGAACCAGGCAACTGCTCTAAGTGGTATATATGTATACAGTAGAACCCTCTTATAGCGTTCCCGCTTATAATGTTTTCCTGGTTATAATGCTACCTTCATTTGGTCCCTCAAACTGCTTTATAATAGGAAACTACCCTCTTATAATGTTTTCCCATTTATAATGTAAACATTTTTTGGGTCCCTTGAGAAACATTATAACAGGGTTCTACTGTATATATTATCAGTTTACTCATTGTTACTTATTGTAATGTTACAGTTGTTTATTGCACAAATATTTTTTAATGGTGTAAAGAGTCAGCGCTCTCGAGGGCGTTGGCAGGCCTTCCCCACTCCTGCTCACTATCTACGGCCCCAGTATCGAGACAGCAGACTGCGCCCCTCCTCTTTCCCCTCCCCATACTACGCTACCTCCAGTCACACGACACGCGACGAGTCGGTGGACTGCGCCCCACCTCCTTTCTCCCTTCTTCCCTCCCTTGGCGATGCGGGCCACTTGCGCCTAGTTGACGTCACAGGCGTTCTGAATGGGTGGGCACCCAGTCATCCGGGACAAGAATTCAACTCGGACGTACCTGAATGTTCCTGCAACACCTAGAATGTTCATCTTACGTCACCACCATGGTTGGCGAGGTCTGAGAATATTCTTGGCGTCGTCGCGGGCGACTATAAATACTGGCCCACTACATGCATGGACGTAGTGTTTGTGGCGTTTGGCTGGTGACTGTTCACAATGGACTTGGCAGCTAGGGACGAGGCGGGACCAGCATATCGAAGAGAGGCAATGGAGGTGACATTTCAAGTCGTGTGAGTCAGTGTGAGGGTGGACAAACAGGTTGAACTGTAGCTGTGTATTGTGAGACGTTTCTAGATAGAAACTTGTATGGTCAGAGGACTGATTTGAGAGAGAGCTATGTTATTAATTATACACTGAGTAGTAAATTAGGCTATAAGGGAGATTACCCGTATATAATAGCTGTAAGTGTTTAATTTGAAATGGTGAATCCCTAGTGTTCTATACTTATTGTAGAATGTTGTAACTAAATTAAGAACTTTAATTTTAATTAATTAATTTTATTATCTAAGTCCTCCATCCATAATGAACCTGGCTGCGCCCAGGACAGCGAAGTTGTTACAATACATTGAGTGATCACTCACGTTGTTGTCTTTCTTTTTTAACGTTGACCAATATCAGTCATTGTTTTAATATCGTTCATTACCTTCTGCAAATATTCTGAGAGTCGGTGTATACTAATTATTTATTATCGTGGTTAATGAAAATATTCAGGTCATTTTCAAACCACAACAACATTGTTCTGTTGTTAAACAAATTTTCAAAGAGACAAGTATGTTGGCCTCGGCTCTTTAGAGCTGAAACCCTTTCAGAAGACTGCACAGCCAGAACAAGGTCCTCGACTATATTGGCTGCTGGTTTGTTATGATATTGAGTCCTCAATAGTCTGAACCTGGTATGTCCCTCTGCTTGCACCACCTTCGTGAGTAGTAAAATAATACTCTACTGGGCCATTCAAGTCTTTCATTTAGCTTTTCTTGGAAAAGTATTATTGTGGTACACAAAAGGTTAGTACAGTACTATATTTTAGTATTGTACATTCGTTCATAAGAAATTTTGCATTTAATTTGTGAGTATTTTATTGGCATCAGTGGGCACATGAAAATGAGTATTCACTATTGCATGGCTACATCGAAGTTGTGTCAGTAAGATTGCTTGTCGTGAACAATTGTGTCGTGTTTGCTGCAGTAATACTAGAATGGGACCATCAATTATTTTAAACCTCATATGTATAATATTTGTAAGAAGTTCATTAGTTTGTAGCAGTTGGAACTGTGATAGTGAAAGAGTGTTGATTGGTGGGTTTTTGCAGTAACAAATACAGAGATGTTATCCGTATCTGACATTCCGTTACAAATGGCAGAAGTGTCTGACGCTGCTCAGGGTGAAGGAAGTGATCCTTCGCTTGGTCAGCCCACAACCTTGTTAACTGAGGAGTCAGCTGTTCCTATAAGTAAGTTCTGGCAGTAATTGCTGTAATAACAATATTATACGTGTCTGTTGCAGTATGCTAGGCCTATATCTTCATTGATTTGTATGGAAATGTAGACCCTCAGTTACAGTACATTGTTCATTTGTTTCAAGTTGGTAATTTACTGCAGTAGTGAAGGCTAATGTTAAACTGGGAAGAGCTTGCTTTGGCAATACAATATAGCATTGTTCAACAGTAAAATTAAAATGATGAATACTAAGTAATTTGATCAGAATTGTTGGCTGACCTGCAGATGTGTCACATATGCTCGACAGGTACGTACATCCTGGGAGAAGGTGCTGTCATCCAACCAGAGACTAGCGATGGTGACATTTTGTTATATGTGCTCGACACTGTTCCTACAGCAGACGCCTTCGAAGAACTGACGTAACCTCGGACATAACCCAGTATCATTCTGGAGTGTTCTACTTACAAACTCCAAGCACTGACAATAGAGTTGCTAATAAAAGCAAAGTATGAACGTACAGGTTCGTAAGCCTTTATCCAAAATCCTCGGGACTAGCAGTATTTTGAATTTCAGAATTTTTTGTATTTCAGAATAAATGACTAATTTTACATTGTGCCACATGTATTCAGTGTTTTAGGCAACATACTTTAACAAAACATCTATATTAATGGTTAATAAGTACAGTTCATTCTCGAATTTCCTTTTTTTCAGTGGAACAATGAAAAAGAATGTGGGAAAGTGATGGATGCAGTCTTATAATTTAGATCTGAAAAATATCATACATCACCTCAATGTGCATGTTTGTAGGAAACCAACAGCCTAAATAAGTATTATCAAACAATTTAACTTGTAAAATAGTAGAGCGGTCAGCTACAATAATCACACCAAAATGTTACGTGTCTGATGTTAACCATACTTTAAAATTCCGTAACAAGGCGTCATAATGTAGTAGAATGTTGGATGCATAGTCAAAGCTGCTTGAGACGTTCTCATTGTAGGCAAATTATAAAAGCAGTAAACATGTGAAAATAAGAAGAATGTTGGATGCATTGTAGCCAACCTTCGATAATATCTATTGTGGCATATTTTGATTTTCTTTTGATTTTTTTATGTTTACGATGTGTTGAAAAACTATTTATGCATGTAATCTTTGGCGATTGTACCTTTTGTTGTAAATGGACAAGTCACGTTACTCAAACTCGTCTGTTGCTGGCCAAAAAAAATTTTTGCTGTGGGAGACTTGAAAAATTTTCGGATAAAGGATTGTGCACCTGTGCTACCATTTCTTGATTTATAGAAACCTAAATACTATGTTGCCTTAGTACAGTTATGTAGTAGCTTGTCTGTTGAATTTGTACGTACCATTACTGTTATCTAGCATCAAAATAATAAATTGAATGACAATTGGCCTTTTTAGATGAGTGTGTTTGTATTACGACAGGCTATCTGTTATATGTTTATTGTATATTTGGATAGTTTTCCAATAGTTAGTCAGAGTCATCATCAAACTCATGTTTGAATCATAGTCAGGTCTGTTGTAGTAAATATTATAGACATGGCATTTTTTAAAGCAGTTAATGAACAAAGGTGGTGTTACTGTATTAGTACAGTATAAATATTAAAACTAACTAATTAACTACGTAGAAAGACTCCCCACATGATGGAGCTGACCTAAGTTAGCGAAATGTCGTGCAACTGTGCATTCCCACAAACAAAATGTGTTCATCGTTCCTTCTGTGTACGTGCATGCACGTGTGTGCGTGCATGCGCGTATGGCGCGTGTGTGTGTTTTACTATCAAGAAGTGTTAGCCTGTGAATATCTCAACCCTCTGTCTACATAATTAATTAGTTGACCTATTGGTCCAAGCCTTTGTCACATTCTCTATAAATAATGCAATGAAACTTTATTCATCATTAAACATACAAATGAAGCAGACATTGTCAAAACTAAAATGACAGACAAAGTCAGCATTTAAAAATTCATTTAAACTAAAAATGATTGAAAAGAAGCAATTTTTAAGCTTGTTTTCAAAAGTTAAAAAGGTGCATCATTAGCAGTTTGAGGCAACTTATTACAAAACTCAACCCCAGATGAACATTATTGTTTTGAGTTTTCCTTATCTACAAAATGGTATACCAAGTGTTGTGTTACTTTTGGTTGAGGATGTATGTCTCATGCTCTCATTATAACATTTTATATCCATTAGCCTTAGTATGTCAAATTAATTAAAAATATATACATATAACAGTCATAATACCTTATTTTATAAAACTGGTTTACAACAATCACAATAACCTGAGTTAGGAATAATTGTGTGCCCTTGTTTTGAACTCTTTATACATCCTGTATTCTAGTTATCCTAGTAGTATTCCCACACAGCAAAATACAGTATCTTAATATAAGTTCCTAGATAACTACAGTAAAACCTGTCCAAAATGGAACTCAGTGGAACCCAGCAATCTTTCCCTTTTATACAGGTGAAGTAGCAGGCAAGAATTTTTTTATATAACAAAATGCACATTACGAAAGTTTGTTTTTTTAGTGACCTAGATCATCAAAATTGTACAAGAATGTAATTATGAACCTATTATTTTACAACGGAATACTATTCTGTACAGTGTGTAAGCTATGTCTTTTACATTACCATGTAAGTAAAGTCTTCATTTGAGGGTTTGATGACCTCGCGTATATTCGTTTAACTTGTCCTGCTGTCCTTTTAAACCACTCTTCAAGAATTTAGCCTATATTTTGTATTGTGTCATCTGTGTTTTCCAGCAACTAAAGCACACCGCTAACTGTTTTGGAAGCACTTTATCTTTTTTCATATGCTGTGGTCACTTTTACTTTCTTTCTAAGAGAAAGGTTTTTTTTTTTTGCTTTGTCATTTCACACGCTAGAATTGAGGACAGAACTTGCAACCAACTGGACTCAACCAAACAAAAACACCCGTTACAGTTGTCTTCATTCTAGGAGTACTGTGTACTTAGACATTGGACGATGTTGTGGCATGTCATGCTAAAACTTTTTTACTCCAAAACTGATAAAATTTTATTCTTATTGTTGTTATGTAGCAAAAGAACACCCACTTGACTACAGATTCCACGTTTTGAAAATTCAGTATGCTTGTTAGAAACATGATTTTGGGACCTTTGGAAATGGCAAAACACTGCTTTTTTTTAGACTGCTGTAAGTCTGAAAATACGACCTTGTAAGGCACTTAGCCATGCCCACCCAATGAATTTTGCACCAAGTTTTTTTTTTATACTTGATGTGTATCTGGAGTTAGTAGTGACATTAAGGCATTGTGGTATAAAGTAATTTAAGAGTGTTGTCCTCAGTCCCCCCTACCCCTACCCCCACCCACCGAGTCAGAATAGGCCTAATAGAAATCCCAGGACGCTTGCAGGACATTTGGTTTGTGACACGTCTGTGTAGATGTGTGAAGTCACCCGGTGAGTAGTTTCCCGACTTACTAGTGTGGCGGTGCGCCGAAGAGGTTAATAATAGTGAGTTTAAGTGTAAGGACGCATATAGTCATAAGACTCATAAGTATCCAGGACTGAGTAACTGTGTTTACTCGAAAAGACTGTGGAAGAGGGAATTCAATCATAATGATGGACTGAAATGAGAACATTCCTATTTTATGTATGAGATCTGTAGCTTAAGTACGGTGGGCCGAATCATTAGGATAATTGTTAGCTCCGCTTATATATTAACTGTACACGTAGGCGAGAGCATCCGAGAAATGATTATGGTAACTGCATTTATGTATTGTGATGGTAATCTCTATGTAAAGTGACCTTGTTGATATTCGAACTTCCCGGGAGCTAGTTTGAAATCTTTCCCGTTTGAAGTCTTGGAGAGAGTAAGGTGTGTGATGTCATAGCGGTACCAACTGTGGTTACAGGGGTACAGACCCAAGAGATGAAGCTGAAAATGAGAAGAGAGTGTTTTGTAATTTGTAAGTTGGTGATTTGTGATTTATTGTACGTAATTTGTGATTTATTTGATCACCTAGTAACAGAAAATTAGCCAAGGAAAGAAACCTAAGTTTAATTTGAATGCTCTCGAGGTAAATGGTTGTGCGAGTTGATAATTGGCAGGGCAACTTGCCATCTTGAGAGAGTTCCGGGGACGACACTAGCGCCATAGAGCGGAACTTACGGTTCCTTCATAGCGTGCTGGTTGTCGAAGTGTGCGGACGTGCAGGAAGGTAGCACCTGCGATGCCACGTGGTAGGGAATGGCCATGTATCATGGCAATCGGTTAAAGGCAGGAAAGGCCGCTAGGCTACTAATTACAATTAAGACAGAAAGAGTTGTGCACAAGTACTCACAGGATGGTACTTGCAGATAGAAACACACACACATAGGACGAACACATTTCTCCGCGGACGCGCGGTCACAATGTTTCGCAGACTACAACTACTTCATCAGGTGAGTGGAGGCACACTGAAGTCTATTGTCCAGCGGTGGTTGGTAATCAGTACACCTAGCGGCCAAGGGCAAACTAAGGTGCGGCGGGAAGTTTGAAATGAGGGTTTGTTATCTGAGGTTAAGGCCAGGTGGCTGTCTGGATTTTGTGATGTATTGATGTGCCAGTTCCCAGCTTCTTAATTCTGCTTTGTTTTTGTTATTCAACTGTGGTAGAGCCCTCACCACTCTGGTTGTATATCAGGAATCAAAGTTGGAGTTATGAAGTGCTGCATGTGCAGCAACCGGCTTCTCATTTGGGTCAACCTCCGCTCCAGCTATGGCTTTTTTGGTGTCAGCTCTGTGGCCATTCATCCTCTGTCTGAGAGTGTTGGTGGTTAGGCCGATATACTCTGCATTGCAGTGAGTGCACTGTAGCTGGTAGATGAGGTTTTCAGTTGCACAGTTGTAGCTTCCTGGTATGGAGTAGGTTTGGTTTGTCTGTCTGCTATTGAATGATG
>PNEQ01016555.1:0-34816 GCA_003012365.1 Medauroidea extradentata
CCCACGTCACACGACGTACGTGGATCAGCGACGTACATTTGTTCTTTCCGCCCACGTCACACGACGTACGTGAATCAGCGACGTACATTTGTTCTTTCCACCCACGTCACACGACGTACGTGAATCAGCGAGGTACATTTGTTCTTTCCGCCCACGTCACACGACGTACGTGTATCAGCGACGTACATTTCTTCTTTCCGCCCACGTCACACGACGTACGTGAATCAGCGACGTACATTTTTAACTCAGTATCGTAACTATTATTGGTATAGTCTGAATGATTTGAGAATACCAGATTTAGACAGTATACAGGCAACAATGTTTATTAATGTTGATAGTACTTATATCTGTTTATGGCCAAACAATCGTGTTAAGGCTATTAAGTGCGATCAAGTCATAATTTTATACTTTTATGAAATAAGTGTTAGGTTTGTAGATGATACTTGTGAGTGCAGTTTCTTTTTACGACAAAAATTTTAGTTGGCGTAGTATTCTCATAACGGTGCGTCAAAATAAAAATTTGCATGTTCTGCTGTCATGCAAATAGTGAAATCGAATAGACTTACGTAAGTGAAATAACGTAACATGGGCTACGTAAAACAATATTTGAAAAAAAAAATCACGCAAACTCTTTTTGTATTTTAAATAAATTTCTGAATTTTCAAATTTTTTCTGCATTTTTTGGGATTTTTTAAAAATCAAAATATTACGTTGTGGGTTTTTTAATACTTTAATGCGTAGCTCGCGGGATGTATGTTCACAGTAAATTATTTTGTTCAAGTAGGTCAGTTAGTTTTCATTATTTGCATGGCAGTGTAACTAACAAATTGTTACTTTGACGCCCTGTTATGATAAATCTATGAGAGCTAAAATTGTTTCGTAAGAGCAAAATGTACTCACAAGTATCGTCTACAAAACTAACAAAATTTCATAAAAATATAATTTCATCGCACTTTAACACCCTTAAACTTAATAATTAATTATTTGTTGCCTGACAGATTTATTTCTGTCGTCTATAGAGTGTTAAACCCACTTAAATATACATTTTGTTAAATCCACGAGGTGAATTCTGGGACGCGTTTTATGTGCTATTACAGAGCGAGGTGGTGCAAACGACAACACGCTGGACTCACGTTCGTGAGGAGCCGATTTAGATCCCCGTGTCCAGTCGTTCTGACTTCGGTTTTCCATGGTTTCCCGAAATTGCTCCAGATGAATTCTGGGATGGTTCGTGAACACGAGCCCAGGCAGACTCCTCTTCCATCTCCCGTAATTGCACTAAGTTTTGTAACCGTCAATAATGACCTCGCTGTCGACGAGAAGTTAAGCCCACTTACCTTACATATAATGTTTGCTCAATAAATATTTTACCTCCCCTCCTACATATTTGTTTTGCCATATAGTTGACGGTACCAAATCTTTTTCTCTGTGTAATGCTTGAATTATTAGTGTGAAATTGTTTTCCCTCTCCATAAGTATCTTGTAGACAATCACATTTTGCTGTCTATCAAACTGTCCAGTATATCATAGTTATGCAGGTTTAATTTGGACGATGTGTGCTAATTTTTGTAGCGGTAACTTACGGAAACGTTGGTAAAAAAAAGTTATGTTTTTGAGTACATTGAAATACGTTTTAACGTTCAAATTACGTACCTGAAATGTGTATACGCGATTAAATATTTTTTGAATATTATTTTTGTCAGACATCACTGAATCATGCTGAATGAGGACTTTTCAAATCTTCTACCAGCGGCCTCGGCAGCGGTCCTTTCAAGATAACATGTCTGCTAATATGCATTTGTTTGATGGAATACGAAGCTCTTAACACATGGTATAATTAAGACTCGTACCGACTTTAATCATTCATTACACATGATTAAAATAAAGTCACTGGATCGATTGACTACTCTACTAAACATCAATGTCTGTAAGTAATTCAAAGTAATCTTTAAACAAGGCTGAGTAGGAAGTGTGAGAAACAAAATCCAGTTACATAGAGATTAAATGGGTCACTGTTTAAAATTGTTTGAAGAACAGACAACCCCAGATCAGTACCTACGCTACGATCCACGCTCGCATCAAATTTCCAATAATGGTCCTCGATCAAGCCCGAGATCAAAGCGGCGTGAGGGAAGAGAAAATTGGTAATTACTTGCTTCCATGGAGACTCTTAACATGGCGTTACCAGGATGGCGTTACCAGGATAATGATTTACTCGCGTGCCTTTCAATCAAGCCGTGTGAGTCAGGGCATGGCGACACACGCACATCTCTAGTGTTTGCTGCTGCAGCTGTAATACCCACGTCTCTCAGTACGAGACCTGGACCTCGTTCGTAAAGTCGATAATCAATGAGGAAAAAGTAATGTTGAAGTTACCATACTTCTGTTTAAATAGGGACAACAAACCGGTTCGTTTGTCGGTACCATCTGGACAGTTCCTTCAACAATCTGATCTGTAAAAGTTACCACCTGGTGTGTAAAAGCAACAAGGCTCTTTGTTTCTTCAACAAAACAGGCTGTAGAAGGAGCAGTTCACATAGAACCGAAAATCAAACAGTTTTGTTGTCCCTATTTTAACACAAGTATGTTACCTGCAACAATACTATTTCTTCAGTGAGGCTTCTTCATATTCCAACATTAACACTTCAAGGTTTAAACTCGAGTTAAACCGAAGTAAGGGAGACAGAAATCTATCGTCTGACGTGTGCTAAACTTTCACAGTTATATTTTCATTTCTTTTCTTAGTTTTAGTTTTCTATTCACTAAAACAACACTACATCACTTAGAAGTACATTTAATTAAATATATTAAAAATAACTTTTTCTAAACACAATAAACACGACTGAACATATATTTTGGTACAACCAATCGTAGTTGTATAGGATTAAGCAACCTAGGCTCGTATTACAGAGGACCTGTGTTTGATTCCATGTGTGAATATCCCGGTTTCTCTTCTTCGTGGTTTCTCAAACAGCTCAGCTGGATCCAGTGTGGTCCCTTGCTACACGCCATTGCCAATATCTTCTCCAATCCCTGTCTGTCTGACCCACAGATCACTTCTGTAATTACCTAGCTGACTAGAGTATGTAAGGACCAGCGTGTCAACCTGTAGGCTTAGCTGTAAAGAAACTTCCTGGACAATATTGGAAGTAACTGATGCCAATATACAACACTTACCAAACATAAGGTAACAGCGCTTAACATTTTCTCTATTAGCGCTGTTACTATTCTAGCTTCGTAAAATCTGTTCGTATTTGACTGTTTCATTAAAATGTATATAATAACTGCCGCAGATGTATAAGAAGCCATTATACTTTTCCTATTTATAAAACTCCTAAAAATTGGTGTAGTATATTTTTAAAAAATGGATGATGGCAGTGATTCTACAAATAAAGCAGCATATTTAATGCTTAGCCTTTTCATTTCTTCCTGACAATGTGTACCATTCCGCCATTTGGTAGTGAAAATGTAGTCATAAAAAAACAAAGTATTTAATTTATCATACTGAAACATTAAAGCCTAGTTTAAAAATAAAGAATTTTTACTACTGGTATTCTTTGACAAGACGATAAATATTTCTCGCTTCACCGTTAACACGTATATGTTATATTAATACACGTAATGTTACGTATCAGTGGGAAACGATCAACTTGACATTAATTGCCTGAGTTTAAGTAAATTATGAAATACTTGCAGACTCGCTGGAGTGAGCCCTGTGTGACTGACCAATTAGACTTTGACTTTGTCGGTGAGAGTACAGACACCAATGAATATGGTTACCTCCCTTCTTGTGTGTTTTTTAAAATTTTCTAATAAGTAAACATGTCAATGACTTCTCCAGAAGCCGATAAACACTATCATAAAATATTACACAAGAATGAGCTTCAAACACGTGTTTAATTTAGTCTAATTTGAATGATAAAATATACCAAATAAAACTGTGACCAATTTGTGTTAGTAAAACACTTAAAGAAACTCAGATATGATCCCATGCTATCTGAGCTAGTTGAAACATAACTAAGCAAACAAACTGCCGGAGATCGAGTTGACAAATTACTGAGTTGTCAAGTTTATCGGCAATTCAACAGATTATATCTTCTCGTCTCATAATTTTTGTCTATAATACAGTGTTCCTTGTTTTAAATAACTAAAAATGGAAAAACATCTTGGAGGGTAAACTGTCTTCAAAGTTTGGTACAAGCCCTGCGGATTATGTAGCTGAAAATGTGTCAGCTAATTTAATCACTTTCGTTCCGCAAGGCATAGTTTTACAATTTTCTGACAGGACTGTTGTATTTTATAATAAATAATGTATATCTTAATACGTTTGCAAAATTAAGCAGTATTTTTTTTTTAAAAATCGTGACAACTTCTACTTGTATGTCAATAATAAATAAGAAATCGTAACTAGTAAAATGTCTCACTATTAATGATCACATTTGCTCGTGTATCACGAAAGATACGAAGTAAGATAAAATAAAAAATAAACTTTTACAAATCACTGTTCTTCGTGAAATAACAATTATAATTTCATGACATGATCCTTCCAGAGATAGTCACATTTTCTTTGTACTTCGGCAAGTATTAAATGCTTTAGTAACAAAATTTCGGAAAAATTACATGTTTCGCCCTATTTTTGTACCACTGTGTGATTATGTTTACCTTCTGAATTAGACAGATAATTTATTAGCCACGCTTATTATGATTTATTTCATCCGACAAAAATTCGTATTACTTTCTGAATATGTGTATTCTGTAGGTTCATGCTTACACAAATCTTTATTTGCAATTTAATTATTTGAAACAAAAATGTGCAAATAAAATTTATGTAAGGTTACTGTAATATGAGCGACTACGCAAACTTTTTACTTTAAATTAGTATCAACAAGTTTCGAAGTTTTAATTTCACAAAAATATATATATGACTTAACATTATTAAATAAGTCGTATGACAATATTTCTGTACAAATATTACGTTATAAATATACTGTATAAAATTTAAATAGTTATTTTAACACATTTTCCACTTTTCAACAAATTTCTATTAACTCTCTTTCATGTCTAAAATAACTGAATGACAATGCAATTTAGTGTCTGTTTGTCTCTTCAGTAGAAATTTTATAATCGACTTTAAACGAACTTCTCGATGATCTAGAGGTTTAGAAACTTTTATCATACCTATAGAGTAACTGAAAAATTTCACACCGAAAACTAAAAAGCAGAAAATAAGTACTAATAATAATTTTTATGTACCATATTTTAAAAACAGACTCAAAAATATAAATTATTCTCTCCTATGCAAATATGTTTAAGATTTCCAATGAAAATCCTGGGGCACATTCAACAGACAGTAGAAGAAGTTTAGCTGGCGATGAGAAAACTCACCTGTCAGTTAATGTATTTTGAAGTTTAATAAAATTGTTATTGACTTAGTCGTACTATTGACGAATCAATTATCTTTTGCCTACACCCCAACTTTTTCTTTTTAAAAATTACACGTGAGTCAGTCATTTGAGAAACAGCATAAGTCAATTTTATACCAAAATGAGATGTAAGTGTTATAATTCTGTACAGAGGTACTTACACGTATAATTAAATCTTATCAAGCGTTATTTGCAAGTGCAGAAATTCACCGAACTATGAGTTAATTTGACAAACACAATACTTCTTTATAATATTGCTACACCCACAATTCATTTTGTTAGAAAATTGACAAATGTTGTTTCTAAAATGTCTTAATCAAATACTTTCATAAGTGAAATTACTTTGTATTTTATAGTCCGTTTTAAAGACCGGTGCATATTAGTTGTTTAATTAAATATGTTTTATCTTCGTGACCAATGATACACCACCTTGTTTCAGTGTCTTGTGTGGACATCTATACCTCTGCTTCAAGGTAAGTGATGTAATGACTTTACTTCTCAGCGTCTCGGGATTCTACACGGCGACCACGAGGCAAAGCCTGCGAATTTATTAAGTTTGCACATAATTATTTTCATTAAAATTCAAAGGCTCTAATTATGAATACATATAAGACTTTGTTAAAAAAATATATGTTATGTTTAATACAAGTCCTTGACTGGCGCACGGACGGCGTTGCAGCGAGTCACGCGTATTATTTTTCACGCGAAACGGCTTAACTTATTCATATTATGTTTATGTACGAAAAGAACACTCACTTGAAAATATGCTTGTATATTTTCAAAAATTCTGCACGCTTGTTAGAAACATGATTTTCGGGCCTCTCAAAGTGGCTAAAAACGGTTTTTTTTAGACAGCTCTAACTTTGAAATTATGACCTGAATTCGTAAAGTGTAAAGCGCGAGGCATGGGTTGGTCTTTACTTCATACTATTTAATAATTAAAGGCTGTGGTCAGCGCTTAAAGTCACGTAAAAGACTAGAAGAAAAACCTAACACGCCAGTTTGGCGCTGTGAATAGAGGCGATATGCTTCTCGTCAAGCGTGGGACACTGACTCTTATCGCTCCGCTGTTCCCACAAGTCAAAGGTGGAAATGCGACACAGCGAAGGACTCCTCTTAATACTGTGTTTGAATATCAGGCAGACAATACAAACACAAAATACTTCTTGAAAGAGTACGAAATGAGCTACTGTGGAACCAGTATTCTAAGGAATGTTCCGGGGACACATTAGTTGTAATCTCAGTAGAGTGGGCTCAGTGATGAAAGGTTGCCTAACCCTAGGGGAACGACTTCTTACCATCACTGCGGCTAAAAGGTTGTTAACATCTTTACATGCGGTGCGCTTGCCTGCTCTCAGGCGGCACACTGAGGCCTCTGCCCAGTTATTTATAATTTCATTTCGGGAGCCGTCTCTTCCAGGAGCAGACGGGAATACGTTATTCCGCCTTGGGCTACCAACTGTGTAGGCCATAAGCCGCTCCGACATCACAGCCGTGGTTCAATAATGTAAGGATCGACAGTATAAACCGTGAAGAATCGCGGGTAAATTTAGTTTTAGACTAGATTTCACAGACATCTGTTTAGATTCTCCTTAGTTGTTAAATATTACAGTGGTTGAACATACAATTTGCACCGTATTTAAGTTCAGCTAATGTATTCTCCAGGAGGCGCCACGGAAGTTGTGCGCCAACTGTTAGCATTGCACAAAATGTGTGTTTTTATTCAAACTTACATCCATAAATATTTCAGTGTGTTACACCATGATTGTTCATAACATGTGTAAATAGTTAATTAATTAATTGACTAGCGTGCCCTGCAGGAGTTGTCACGTAAGTTGTGCGCCGAATGTAAACGTTACACGTCATAGCCATCTTTATTAGAAGGCCGCGGCCTGAGATCTGGCAGAAAGGGTTATTTTTACACTTCTCTGTCTCGCCAAAGGCAGTGGCTTCCTATGATTCACCGATATGTAGAGCAGAATCTCGAATCAGGTACAGCCATTGCCTTTGGAGAGCTAAAAGAAGTGTAAAAATGACCTTTCCTGCCAGGGTTGTCAGATCTAAGGCCGCGGCCTTCTAATAAAGATGGCTATGTGCAAGTACGTATAGAGGTTCAAATTATAACTTGTATACAAAAAAAATTAACTAATCTGAAATATTCTGGTCTCTTATCGGTTAAGACACTTACTTACTTCAAGACTGTACGAATCAGCTGTTTATATACCTAAAATTCCATTAATATTTCGGGAATGAATGGAAAACGCAGAAACAAGATGGCTAGCCTGTTAATTGAAACGTGGTCGTCATGTATGCGATATTTTTGTTCGAATCACTGTACCAGGACTAGGTTTTACAAATGTGTATTACTCCCACCAAAACTATGAAGGTAGGAGGGCTCCTCCTGCTACTCCACACGGTCATGTATCTTCCTGAGAAACGTGGCATAATCCGCTGTACGCAGGTTTATTGGCAGCAACTGTCGTTACTCGCCAGTACTTATGCCCTGTAGTTGTACTGAAAATACACCTCACTTAACCCTAAGAGCGGCTGAAGATGTCAAATATCCGAATCACTGTCACCTTGAACAATTTTACTGTCCCAAAATTTAAAAAGCGCCGGATTAAGTTGTATGATGCAAATAAAATATTTTCATGAATGTTGTTGAGTTTGGAATATTTTAACTTAAAAAAAAAGTCCCTTCATTGTTTCTTTAGTTGCAACTTTCAGAAATTGTATTACGTATCTATGTACAGTCTCCAAAACGGACGTGAAAGGAAATGTAAGCGAACTAAAGGTGTGGTTGGCACGGCAGCTGATACAACCTACTCGGTCAGTATTTGTACGAGGCGAGAGTTGATTACTCTGTTAATGACGTTGCTCGTGGCTGAACACACGAGCGAAATAGTTAGCGCTGCCTTTGACACCAGCATGCTACGTCTCCCGCTACGAGCTTCATTCCACGCGAGCAGACCTTTTATCACGCCGAGCAGCAGAACAGCTGATTACACAGAAGCGCAGATCACTCTACAGCCCTCGCTGCCTGGTCATCAGCTGGGCTCTCGTGTAAATTATTACTGACAAACACAGCTAGGAAATAGAGAGATCAACTGAAATTCGATGCACTAGGCCAATGAGATTGGCATATATGTGTATGTGTGCAAGTGTATGTGTATATATATATATACAAGAACATATATATACATATATAACAAATAGTGAAAGGAAATAATTATTGTAGTTACCAAACGTCTGTTAAAATAACGACAGCGGTCCATCTTGGTTGTTGAGTCCACCTGCATTGTGTCTACAAAAATTTTTTCGGTAGAATGAGGTAGAGCTTCCTTTTTTACGACAGTTATTGTGACGTTTACAAAACTTAGTTTAGAAAAAAAATCAATGTAGTACAGACAACATAACAGGGCTGTTGCTCCAATTTTAACAAAGTATATTAACTTAAAGAGTAGTTTACTTCAGTGTATGACGAGTTCTACGGTGGCCGAGTGGTCAGACCGTTCGCCTTCCACCAAGACAATCAGGGTTCGCATGTAGGAATCGTGCCTGACGACCTCGATTATAAATGCTGACCAAAATCTCGCACTCACTCAGTGTCTGTATGTACATCAACACACACACACACACATATATATATATATATATATAGAGAGAGAGAGAGAGAGAGAGAAAGAGAGATAGAGAGAGAGACGGATTTTTACAGTTTCCATGTCCAGTATGCCTGAAGACGGTAAAAGATGCCAGATTCAAAAACGTCGTGACAAGCTCGTGTAAGGAAACTTACTGTGTTGTGTTACGTCATCGTTGTTTCGTCCTGTAATGCATTAGTAAAGTCCTAGATGTATCATGGAGCCTCGTGTCTTAACTGGTCTCCATTTCAGTGATAGTCTGTGACGCTCTTATTGTGTTGCCTTTAGTTCATAAATCGTTCTGAATATTTTTTTTAATCTCTTCGTATGATTATATGTTTCCTCTCGTTGCATCTGGCTCATTTTCTTGCCGTATTGACTAAGTTTTTAAATTTTGATAGGATGTTTTAACTACTGCTTATTTTAAATTTTTTTCTGCCTTGCCTTCTTGCACGTCATAGAACAATAAAGGCACATGCCCAAGTTTTTACACCTCAATGTAAATTAAATCAATACATTTAAAACTTAGCTTAGTAGCGAATGTTTTAGTCACCATGCAATAATTTTATATAGACTATCGATGTTAATATTGAACCAGTGGCGTCATTTAAGGGGGGAAAGGGGGGTAAACGCCCTCTCCCCCCTACATTTAGAATGTTATTTGAATAAAATATGATTTTTATATTTTGTTATGTAAATAGTGCTAACTTAAACACATAGAACCTAAGTTTTATTGTTATAGTTTCTAATTTACACATCTTTAATTAATAAAAAAGAAGCAACAAGGTCACTGCTGTCGAAAAAAAATATCTTGCTCCTCCCCCCCCCCCCCCCAATTAAAAACCTGAAATGACGCCGCTGTATTGAACTCTTTGACATAAAACGTTTAAAATACATACGAAATCTGTAAATGCGAGATATGAATCTGACAAAACTAAGGTATAAAGCAAACTAAACTATACTTACATAAATAACTCGTCTGTTAGATATATCTAAAGTAATATTTTCCACCATAATTATTTGCGTGTATATTACGACTACAAACTGATATCCGTGGCTATGATGACAGAACAATACCGAGAAGCGACATAGAGTAAATAGCAGTACAGAAGCAACTTACTGTAGGGAGACGACCTAAAGAACGACTTGAAATAAGGCGGAGCTCCAGTCAGGTGTGGGATATAATTCCTACCTCCATGGATACCGCAAGCGAACATGTCCAGGATAATATGTAAGCAAAGAAAATTAATTATTTGTTTTGAATTTGCCACTTTTTCAGGTAAACATTGATCTTATGCATTTGCGTATCTTAACCACGAAATGAAACTTATATTTTTACACTTGCGTGCAAGTCTATGAGTGCACAACATTTTGTTAGTTTTTGCCATCACCAACCAACAAATCAGCATGTTTGTAAACAAGCTTTGCTTCCCACAGTACTGTCCCCCCTGCGGTGTGACGTCAGTGCGCGCGTACTTAAAGTCGCCCAATGAGATATCAGAGGAAAGACACGCAGCAAATAGCCTCAGCCAAGCAACATACAATATTCCGCTGAAGACCGGAGAACATCACTGCGACCTCTTTGATGTGTCCATGCACATTCATGGATATCTATGGAGGCTCATCTTGTGTCTGATTGGCATCAAACGGCTAATGGAAGATTCTTATTGGTGGATCCTAGCGTTTACTTGGTCTCTAAGACAATGAGAAATGCCCATCTATGTAGACGCCAAGTAATTAGTTGTAAAGAAGTGTTATCGCTACTGCCGGATTGGAAGCCCAATGTTGTTAGTATGATAAGGGACTTCAACTTTTATCTGCGTTGGTATCGGGTATGGGATTGTATGTCAGTGTTTGACATGTATAGATAATATTTTCTTATTTCCATCACACTGAAGAGAAAGGTTAGGTTTGCTTACGTTTTCCTTCTTTTAACAGGCCTTTTCAAGTTAAAAAAAATTGTAAATTGTGTAGCAAATTATTTACACTTTCTTACCAATTCCAAAACAAAAATATCCTCAATAGTGCAACATTTCATTTTAAAAATTGTTTTTCGCTTCTATAATTGTGTACATTAGAAACAAGCTGCTAAATCGGTAATGTAAGGATCTGTCTTATTTCAATTCACGTAAATGCCATATGAACTACGCGCGGGAAGTTTTTCTTTCTAAATTCATCAATGAATTATTTTATTTTCTTCTTAAATTGAGTATAATTAACCTTGGTTAGAAATGTTAATAGCCAGTTTTTTTTCGCTTTTAACCAAGCGAGTGCAAATTATCCCCCCAGTTTCTAAGAAGACACGGTCAATGTATGGTTTAATGTTGCCATGTGCAGACAGTAGACATTCGTCGCGAGATTATGAGAGCTGGAAAATATTTTCCTTCGCGACCTCGTAATCGTGTGAAGGAGGATATTAGAGAAAGAGGTGTTGTGTGTGAGGGTGGTATGATAAGGGTGGGAGGTTCCCAGGGTTGCGCAAGGGTTGTGATCTGCATATCGGGTAAGTCAGATAACATGCGCTGTAATCACGGGCCGGCCAAACTCTTGGCTGTACAGAGTTGCCTCATTACTGAGAGGCCCGCATTGCCTCGCTGACGACCGCATAATTAAACTGAATTACGCCACCCGCGACTAATGACCGTTCCATTTACCGCCTCTCCCCCCCTCCTCCGGAGAAAATTCCCTCATTTGTTTTCGTTATCGCATGGCTGCGGAGAAAAAAAAAGAACAATTGGACTGATAAATAACGCAGGAACAAGACGGTACAATCATGAGATCATAAAAACCCTGGCTGAAACTTAATTGCCTAATCAAGTGTCTTCAGAAAGTAACTACATTAATAATACCAACTATCTTTAATACATGTACTGTATGTATAAGCATCTTTACGTATCTGACACCTATAAGTTAAGAGTATCTAAATAGAACCCTTAGTAATTTAGACAAAGCAAGCTGTAAAATGTCTGAAAAGCCATGTGGACGACTATGGAATTTATGTATAAAACCAAGTTTAAATTCTTCCACAAATTATGTTCTTTAGTGATGTGAATGTGACCTTTGTATTGAAGAACGACCATGTATTGACATTAAACTACGACAGCATACATTTGTCTCACCTTTGGTGGCTACTTGGTAACAGTGAAATTATGAATAATACATTTTTAATAAAAAATTTAAAATTTACAAAAATATTTAGAACATAATAAAGGTAAACGAACAAAGCTCTTACAGTTAAGAAAATTTATACATTTATAGTTATAAAACAGGATTTTACTATGAAAAAAATTTGTTTAGAGGAAATATATCTCTGTTTATTCAGTAGACCTAATCCTTTATGCAACAGCTAAGAGGTTCTCTGCACTGTATTTAACAAATTGTAGTTCGGATCTCCATTACTCATTGTTCGAACCCACGCTCAGAAGTCAGCGGATTATATGGATTTACGCCAAATTCTTTCCCACTTCAATTTATCGTCCGTCTATCTCTCTTTCTCTTTCCAGTCACATACGTTCGACATCACTCTTCACTCCTTTAACATTATTCACTTTCATCTGTCTAATCATTCATATCCTTTTGAATAAATGTATTAGTTCGTACAATCTCGAAACTCCAGCCCCTGTACTATAGCATGTAGGTACAGAGTAGCTTAGCATACAGAAGCAGGAGTTTTTTGCGAAGAATAATTGCAGGATTAAGAGCTCTTTGATGACACTCAAAATGCGTGGCAAGAACAATAAAATAAAATTAATGGCAAGAAAGTATTATTTTGTTCTTAACAAGAATGTTATCTATAGGCAGCCGTTGTATTGAATTGTAGGACCTTTAAGTTTGTACTGTAAAAGTGGTAGTTTCTGTCTACAAGATATTTTGTATGGTAATGTCCTTAGCTTTTGTATTGAAATTGAGCTTCCAAATTAAAAAAAGCACTACTAAATTGTTGTCATGAAGACGTATGTAAGCTATCTTATGCCAGATTTTCTTGATAAAACACAATACGTTATATAGATTTTTTAAGTTTGATATACGACACTCATGACTTAAAAAATATTACATTTATTGGTTTATACACGTTTTACTTAATGCGAACAGCATTCAATTTATTGATGTAGGCCTATCTGGTATAAAAAAATGTGTAACGGTTACTAAAAAAATACCGAAGTCCTTGTAGTGTTTCTCAACAAAAGTGTTAATTGTTTGAGAAGAAAATTTAAAAGAATACATTTTATGATAACTACATAAGCCAATACTTTGTCAGACTGTGTTCCAGGCTGACAATGTTTAAGTCTAATTTAGGAATTTCTTTGCATTACATATTTTTGTTAAAATAATGGGTTTGCAGAGTCTCAAATAGTTGAAGACATCGACGTTAATTACTTTAATAATTACAAATATTTGCAACGCAGGATATCATAGAATTTTCGTTTAAAATTAAATTAACATTGAGGTGCAAAGTTACCTACGAGGGTGCAAATTTACCTCACTTTACGGTAACAATATAAATTGTGCTGGAATGAAAATAATTCATCAGTTATAAGATTTGTAATGGCAGATGTAGTAATCAGGGAATGATTTATGTAAAAATAGTTTTGTTTGCTACAAGAGAAGTTTACCAAATTATTTTTTAACGAAGTTACGCAGAAAGTACTCTATATTTGCTGTAAAGTTAGACTACTTTGCGGCCGTTCATACCTCTCTAAATATATGTTTTGTTATATTTAATGTAGGGTCGTGCAATATCCTGTGGTTGGCAACACTGAGTACTGTGCTGCTGGAGTGTGTGAGCCCTGTCACCCAGCGCGCTGACAAATGAACACGCGACTCAGGCACACCTCGGTGTGAAGAGAGCAGAGACTGCAGTGGTTGACAATAAAGTATTGGCGGGAACACACATACACACAGCGCGACGGTTCACATTCAGATTCACGACGCGCGGGATTAGTGTTGAACCGACCAGCAAATAAATCAGGTTTACCTTCGCTGTTTATTGGCTTAAAAAATGTTTCTCCGTACACCAGTGACCATAACTAGAGATAGGGGCTTCATCTCTAGTTTACCTTGGTGTATGGCTGAGCTTGGAAAAATGTTTAAAACATGGGTCGAAACTGTGCTTTAGAATAACACTGTACAATGAATGAGATAGTTTGTAGGTTCAGGTCACGAAACCGACGTTATAACTTCAGTGTTTTATTGTGTTTTCGGTTCACTACACTCTTAATCCGAATTAGTGAATGTTCGCTAACAAGTCAGTGGTTTCCACGTATTCAGAATTAAGTAGTTTAAACTAATTTAACTAGTATAAAATCACTGGAAAATCGGAGGATATTTTTTAAATCACTTTTAGAATGTTGAGTTACTAAATCCGAGTTATTGAATATTCACTGAATTTCCTGTGGTTTTTCAGTGATTCAATAAGTTCAAATTGTTTTATTCGAAATCTGTGAAAACCACTGTAACATAAGTGAACATATAATAATTATAATTTACAGTGAAGTGGTGGTTTCATGTTTAACAAATAAAGACCACTGCTGAAATTGACCGTTTTTCAAAGAAAAAAATCGATGAGCATGCTTTATTAACATTAACTAATGTGCTTCGGTTATTTGCGTATATACATTTATAACATTCAGATCAATTGACGCGCTCTCTAACATCTTCACGGTTATGACAGAGGAACAATGGGGAATAGGAAAATATATAGTTGAAAGCCTGTAATAAGTTGATCACCCAAATATTCACCTTAATTTACCTCAGAAAACACTGTAATATGCTGGAGGAAGGATTTGACCCAGATCCTCCCGAATACTGGGCGAAGATTTTACACAACTGCCATATCTCACTCAGTCTATTGGTATTGACCATACGTCATTGTGATCAGGTGTTCCTCATTTCCCTTGGACATTGAGAATAAAGCTGCAGTAACATTAATACTTGATGATTCGCCGGTGGACGAATTCTGCATGACCTAAATTGGGGACCTGAATTCGAAACCATGCTAACTCCAAAATATATGAAATAGCAATAAAAAATTATACCTTTTCGTGTGCATTTTCTATCTTAAATACGATCTTTATTAAATACAATACTATTGCTCCCATTATTATCATATTTCAGATATAAATAAATGCACACAGTAAATCAATTATCTTTTTTGCTCATTCTTAAATTTTGGAGTTAGCAGTGTTTGAAATTCAGGTCCCCTATTGTTTTGAAACATGTTCACGCAGATTCTTTCACCTTATTATATCTGTCCAAAAGGGTTGCTGCATCACTGCAGACCTCGCTGCATACGAGGCATTAAATTCTATACATTATGCATCTTTAAAAATGAAGCTGTTATTTCATATGTCTACTGCGCTGTTACATTAATATTACTTAGCGAAAAAAAAATACAGCGGTTTATTTGAAAAGAGGAGAAATTTTAGTTTCAAAATTATAGTAGCTTGAATCTAAACTTGTTCAGTTATTCAAGAATAAAAAGGCAGTTGATATTTTAAGGGGACTGAGTCCAACAAGTATGACAGTAGCGTCATATCCCATTTTGTAGCCACTTTACTTCAAGTGGGGGATTTTTCACGCCCATAAAGTTTATGATACGTGCTGAATATACGGAGCGTTTTTGACGACAAAATTGGCTCTGACAGGTGTTTCAAGGGGCAATTTTTGCGTTAAGGAAGTATCGGTTCAGGTAATTGGCGTAGAGTACGGCCCTCAAGCACGCCGACATTTGCATTATTTTACCGTAAAATGAAACTGTCGTCAAGTTGCACGCTACTCTAATACAACGACGACGAAACATTAGACAGCCTTGCAGGTATGTACAATAATGCATTTAACTCTAGCGCCAGCCTCAACTTGAACTCAGTATTGAATGAAGTTATATAATAAATATTATAATTACTAGTGAATGGAAATGTGATCATAAAGGTTTAATTTCGCCAAGCTTTTACAAGACAAAACTAGCGATATTGATACCTGACATTTAATGACTGAAGTTTTCATATAAGTATCAGTTTTCATATTGTATTTTATTTTTCTAATCCATAATTTTATTCGTGAGTTCTAAAGTTATTTTTAAATTTGCTGACATATTTTAGTCATTAAGGAAGGCCGAAGACAACAGCAGGCTTCAGAACGGTAGAAAAGGATTAAGCAGAATAGACTAAAGCACAAAATAATTTCCTTTGAATACTAAGTAAAAAAATTGTATTTGGAATATATCCCTAAAAAGTATGCACTGCCTTTATATTTAAAAAGAACTAACAGTCTTAAAAACCTATGTATACGTGGTTTAAGTACAAACAGAAATCCTCCAAGGCGCGGTCTACAGTAAATTTAATCGCCACGTTTTTATTGTTTATTTTTATCGGATACTTTTTTTTTATTTTAGATACAAATATGTGACTGAATTCTGCTCTTATTTCACTTTTTTTTCATAGTTTTTGCGTAATGGCTCGTTAAAGTCAAAATTTGTATGTTACCGTTTTAAGCACGTCACTAAAACGAACTGACATACCATATTGCAAAAATTCACAGTGAGTAAAGATATCGCAGGCTACAGTTTATCGTACATAAAAACAAACAACTAAGTATTTTTGTATTTAATTTAAACGCTGAAATTGAAAATAAATATTTTAAAAATTGAATAATTTTTTTTACCAATACAAAAATATGTTATTTAGAAGTTGAATATAGGTGAACTTGTAGTTTATAACATCCTTATTAACTGAGAACTTTTTCAGTTAGGTATTTGAGTTGGTTGTAGTGGATATAGTGTCATCCTTAAAGCGGTAACATGAAAATTTTGACTTTAACTAGCCCTGACGCAAAAACTATGCGAGATAATAACTTTTATTATAGCAAAATGTAGTCACATGTTGTGTCTAAAATAATAATTAAAAAATATTTGGTATAAGTGTATAAATGAAAACATGGTGATGAAATTTTCTGTAGACTGCGCCCTTATACACAAATGCTTATTTTTTCAGTCACCTGCGAGTTGAATTTCGCAAAGGCCGAAGCGGAAACGCCTGGTGAATTGTGTATATGCCATCCCGCACACCAACTGTGGTATGCGGGCTTGTATGTGTCACACTCAAGGGGCAAGCCCTAACATCAGACGAGACTAGCTATCATGTGTTTCGTAGTATTGAAAGGACTACTGAGATTTTTTAATTGAAACGTAATATTGCCGCTATTACCGAAGAATTCTAGTCCTTTTGAACGTTTGTCAAATCATGTGTATGAAATAACAGCAGTCTTGCGAGGAAATTATATCAATGGAAATTTTATGTATCACTGTTATTATTATATTTACGACGAAATCTTTCTTACATGACACCACACACACACAGACACACACATGTATATGTGTGTGTGTGTGGCTACGGAAGATATAATACATTCGATGAATTGCGACTTAATTGAACAACAGAACATGTGGATATATTATGTCGTGATAAGGAATCTTACTAGTACCGTGAGTTATCAATGAGTCGCAAGTAAACTCATACATTTATAAGGCTATTAATAACTATTTCTGGGTATTCTTAGTCATCGTAATTTATGTTACTGGATAGGTGAGAAAATGTTCAATTTAATTTAAATCTATGAAAGTCGCTATGGCGTTTATAAAGAATGATTTATAAATAAATTGAGAAAAAAATTAATTGAAATGGTGGGTTGCTGGTGGCTAGCCTTAAAACAAAAAAATCAGTACAAACACATCCCAAAATACTTACTTTTTGCGTTATAAGTAAAAGTTTATCTCTCTGCGGGGCTACGTTAATCCCTGAAAAGCAATTTTATAACCGGCGATGTAGTTAATTTATTTAAAAAATCGAATGATGTTATCAATACAAGTCTGCTAATGCTTTTAATTGCATCTCCGATGGCATAGTTTTGCCAAAGATTACCGTATTTATCAGTAATTTGTGCACATTCATTGTTTTTTTTCCTTTAACTCTTTATTTGAGCTGACTTGCAGTTTAACTATGGCATGATAATCATTCGTTGAGCAAACTGATGTGATTTTTATGCGAGGTGTCTTCAATGAGAAAGGACCAACCAATACTTCAGATATTTTTCTAGTTATTGCTGCACTTATATTGAGGTATTTTTTCAAACTTTCCCTAGTTGTGAAAGTTGCGAAAACAGATACGTTTAAGGAAGACATTATATACTCTCTATTTAAGAATCTTTAAATGAAATCGCTATATTAAAATTAGAAAATGGATAATTTAAATAGCTTTTATAATGCAACTTGTTACGAAACCCCACATTTCTCAGTAATTTTAACCAGGATCATTACTTCAACCGTCGTATAATGTTTAAATAAGGAATTAATATTTAAAGAAACAATTTATAAATAAACAAATTTTACAATTTTCTTAAAGTTTAAATTGAAGTACGTAAACTTTTCAAGTCAAGGTTGCAATAAAAACTATTTTATTTTTAAATTAACGCTTGTAAATTGTTTTGAAAAATCAAATTCAAATATTACAATTTTGGTACTAAGGACTTATAACAGTAGCAGTGTCTCATTTTACTGAACTATTCTAGAGATTCCACATATAACATATATACAAGGTAAATCAGGACAGAGCAAGTTAATTTAACGCGACGATTGCTTATGAAAATAAGTCGAGAATGTACTTTTCTGTTTTCCGTAAAGGGAATTATAGAGTTTGTAAGGCTACCTTAAAACTGACTTAAAAACATTATTTATACGAGGATAATTAATGCCTATTCAGTCTTTTAAGGTTTGATGCTGTTGCAAGTGTTATTAATTAATAAAAAATAAATTTAAATTAATATTACAGAAAAAAAAATGTAGCTAATTTTTAGTGTAGTGTTACTCCCGCAATAATTCACATAGAAATATAAAACGAATTTTGTCTTACTTTTTCGTAAGCTATGATCAGGCGAATCTAGCACACCGAGTCTAGGCATATCCTGTATAATTTGTTAATTTAAAAGTAATCAATATAAAGTGTGATTGCAGATTCAAAGTGCGTGTCTGCAGCTTGCTAGGCCGCGCGTCAAAGGTGACGGTTATAAATGGTGAACGCGGGGTGCTACAGAGAGGCTTCGCTGTGAAGTCGACGAACGTAAATACGAGCAGACGAGGCGGCGAGTGTGAGGCCAAGCTACGGGTCGTGAGAAAATTGCGTGGCGGGAGGTGTTTACTTATTCACACCCCCGCCCTGTGGTCCACGTAGCGCAGTTGCCAGCACGCTCACGAATTACAACGAGCCCTTCCCCACCACTTTCCCCCTCCCTTCCCTCCCCCACCCCCTGGCACACACGTCCAGGCACCTGCGAGCCACGTGCGGCACCGAGCATGAATCTCGTGCACTGCGTCAAAGTCTGGGCTGGAGCGGATCTAGCTCATGACCATGTAAAAAAGTTATAACTTAAAGTAAAACATTAAACAAATTCCGACTCATAGAATACTACATTTCCAATCGATCAAGCCAGTAGAATTGTTCACATTTACTCAAAAAAATTAGAAAAGAGCTGATGATATTTAAACGGGTGAACAGATTTCCTTGATTCACAGCTAAAAATACTGTCTTCCTTGAGTCATAAATATAGAACGCTGTCGATCAAGTCACCTTTCAAACAAAAAAAAACTAAATCAAACACAATTCATTCGTTTAGGAGCTACAATGCCACGGACAGACACACAGATATACAGTCACACAGATATACAGACACACACGTCAAACTTATAACACCCTTCTCTTTACGTCGGAGGTTAATCAGGAGGGTGAGGGGGAGGGAGTTTACCATCTTACAAAGCTGTCCTAGCTCTGATGTTCCTATTAAAACAAAGGTCAAAGTTAGCAGCGCTGTTATGTCAAAATCACAGGCACTGCAGCAGTAACCTGATTTAAATTTATAGATACTTTGATCTCTAGAATGTAACAGTTTTTTTTTTTTTGCTTTGGTTAGAGCAGTTGTGACCCCTGTTACTTCATTTCCCCTTGTGGATCCTTTCCTTCGTCTGGGCGAGCTAGTTGTGAGGAAACCTAGCAGAGGAATATGCACCCAAACAGCTCTGCATGAGTTTTCAGGATTACAACTACTGAAATACCACACTAGCAACAGTAAAGCATGTAAAGTTTTTCTTCGCAGCATATTAACGTTGCTGTTTGGGCGGAAGCATTTTGAGCGTTCGAGGTCTAATAGTTCAAAAGTATTACCCAGCACGTGCATCGCGCCTCATTATACGCAAGACACTGAACTAGCGTGCGTCTTCTCGCCGTAATCTTGCTTATTCTTACATTAAAAGGGAATTGTACACGCCTAGGCCCTTTAAAATATTCTAGGATTGCTATTGTTTAATTTCCTTAAATTGGCTTCAAGAAACCTACAGTTATAGATTAATGCTTTTAGCATTGAATTATGTACCATGCCCTCTTAAAAAAATTAAACAATAAAAAATTTAAAGTCGAAAAAAATCCAAAACAATTTAATTTATTGGTTTGAGTGTACATTGAAAATATTATCTGATTTTTATGTACCATTTCTCAGCAGTCATTTGTTTATTTACACGGAGGCAGCCATAGTTACAGTTTGAAAATTTAAAAATAGAAGCGAAAATATTATTAAAAAAGAACGGAAAAACCGAGATGTGTCATCATGTATCACTGCTATGTCAAATTTATATATATTTTCCTTTGAGGCGGTGAGATAGATTTTGCAAATGTTTTTTTGAAAGACGTAGCTGGCATATTAAAGTCACTCACTTATTGATAATTAGATGTAGCTATACATAAGTTACTCATTTACTTCCTCATAGAGACACGGCTATATTTCAGTTACTAACTTGTTTCTATATTAAGACGACCAAACTTAAATTACTCACTTGTTACTACATAAATACGCTGCAATAGTATATAGTGGCGTACTTTTTTTTTTTTTTTGCCATTAGATAACACTGCAAAACGGAGGAAGTTTAGTGTGGTATAAACTTTAGTATGGCTCTTGGATAAGAGTGGGTTAACTATTTTGACTTTTATTTATATGAGTACAATTTTATTTTGACATTTTATTATACTGATTTCGGCAGGAAAAGAATAAAGTTTTTTATTCCCACCTGATACATTAAATTGTATACATCACACTATACACATGCTTATGTATAGAAACTCAAAACAAATACTTTAAAACTATCTGTATAGTATTCGGTTACCTATATAGATTTACATCACACTGTCAAGCCACTGGGACAAAGCTATGGAAGTCTTCAGAAAACAATGTAAACACATATAATAAATTGTCTGCAACAACGGTAAAGAACCATATCCTAAAAGCATCTGAATTTGTCAGCAGAAGATTCGTGAGTGGTCGTATAATAATATAAAGGTGTTAAGGCGGCCATTTTTAAGTTACTTACTTGTTTCTATGTAGAGGCGGCTATATTAAAGTTTTGATTCGTGGAGTCTCTCACACTGAATTTGTATTCACGTACGAGTGATAAGTATATGTTTCGTAATCGTCAATAGTTCAAGTTTCGTACACGCGGAGTGTTTGAAACACGAATCGAACAGTGGATTCTACGCGCGCATGCTACCTTGCCTTCCACAACTCTCCTAGCACCGCCGGTTTTCCTTATACCAGCTCAGGGCTGCATATCCTCAGCTGTATAGTGTCAGATTGGTGTCGATTGGCCGCGTGGATAAGCCTCACGTCTTTTATTCGCAGTCTAAGAAATATGTACCCGGCAGATCCACTCAGATCTTCTCTGCTCGGAAATAGAGAAGATAGCCGCCAGCAGACGGAAAACACGAAAGAACACGTAAAAAGTAAACACACACACAAACTCTAGGATATGTACACAAAAGGAAATCTGTTTTCTTAGGTTAACTGAAGGGTGTTTGTACAATATGCGTTAAGAGTAGAAAATTGAAATATTCATACTTATTGCAGTACGAAAGGATACTCTGGGCAATCAATCCCCCATAAAACCGTTAAAGGGACTTCCTCTATAGGCTATGTTTGTAGGTGTGTGAGGCAAGAGCGATAAAAGTGCCTTTGCCCCACGCATGCGATGCGTTATCGCCTCTCCGCGCAAGCCACTCAGCTGGCGTTCAGTGAGTTACGCAGTAAAGAAATTTGTATATTTACAAGGAAAATCTTGTGAACTAATATGAGAACATTATAAATCAGGTATTAAAAGTGAGATGTCTGAAACTTCTTAAAGTGGTTAAAAATATTGTGAACACCTTTATAAACTAGTAAAGTAAATGTTAATAAGCAATTTTTTCGATTTGAAACATAATACACGTAGGAGACTAGTCACATTTTACTAAACATTAAAAAAAATTTTTTGTAACACTACAAACATTTGTTGTAAAGTGAACCAGACATTAGCTGTATGTATACAAAATTTGTTTGTAGATTTACAGAAATGTTTGTAAATAAACAAATAAACTTATAAAAGTAAACTTTTTTTTTGTAAATTTTACTAAACAATTCTGAAGAGTTACAAAAAATTCTTTTTTTTTGGAAACAGGTACCCAATAAACCTTTATGTAAAAGTACAATATTTTTTACTGCGTAGTATTTTAACTTTTTCTATGGGACTCTTTGACCACATTATTTTATTTGTGGCTTGCATAGTTCAAGGTCATACGCTTATTTCTATAGTTCAGTTGTTTGCATCCGGTTGTTATTTTTACAGATACGGCAGTCTAAAATATCAATTTTTGGCCACTTTGAGGGTACCGAAAATGATGTTTCAAATAAATGTGCTGAGTTTTTTAAACTATATAGACATAATATGAAGTGTTTGTTCTTTTTTCGCATATGTGTATACATATATATAATGCGCCTTTAGTAGTTTCGTTAAAAAATAAATAATCGTAACTAGCTACAACGCATTCCAAACGTAGGTAGGGAGACAGACCCCTTAAAAATCCTACGACTGGGTAAATCCGGTAATGCGATCAATATTACCGGGTGCATTGTACCTACTACGTTTTCGTAACCGCCCATTAGATCCGCTCTCGAGTCGTTGATGATATTTCGCGAGGCAGAAATAATCGGCTACACTGGTGTTTGGTAAAACCGGACGTGCGCGCCTCTGCCCGGACGGTTCTTAGTTGTTCAGTTGTTTGTCAGTGTTTCCAACCTCGCCGCTTTACTGTTTACTCACGTCTCGCTGAACACAGCTGCCTCGCCGCTGGCTGCTCGATATTAGCTTGTTGTTTCCAACCAACTGTGAAGACAAATAATTGTATACTCTTATATCTGTTATGCGAGTGGAACGTGGCCTATGACCTCGAGCTGTGTGTGCACGGAATTACGATCTGAGCTGGCCCGATGGGTCGGAGTCGTCCTGGCAGGGTTTTAACTACCGCTGGTATAGTGCATGGAGCCACCATTTTTTAAGTACTAGGTAAAACAGCAAAACAGAGTGAGTTTAATATGTGATTGGTATAATCTTTAATATGGCCCTTGGCTAAGAGTGATCAAGCAACTTGAACTTTTGTATGTATGATCACTGTTTTATTTTAAGCTTTCATTAATTCCCAGTACTGCAGAAAAAGTATAGAATAATTATTTTTATCCCTACTGTATATAGCTGCATGCCAAATTCCAAATTTACGTTAAGTGGTTTTACATTGAAAGGAACATCAACTGACTTAGCAAAATTACTTAAAACAGTGTGAAACTTCGTAATGAAATGCATAATAACTAGGGACCTGAAAAATTCGCGTTTTCTTTTAGGCACAAGCCAGAACTCCAGCAACTGTACGTTCATATCACCTTCACGATTGGCCGTTGTCTTATTTGACACCTCCTTGAAGTCGCGGAGCCAATAATAAAAATGTAACTAAATGCATGCCCATTTCACTGTCAGCGAGCAGCTAATGAACAGATGCTGTCAGCTTGAATACACATATATTCTTGGAGGCTAACCTACAGCCCAGTGAACCCGCTAATTTTACAGGTCTCTAATAATAACACATCTAATAGTTATTTTTTGTTAAAATTCAGTATTTACAATGCAAATAAAAATTGAATATGATTCATACACATGTCTTGACGTAGACGTGACTCTGTGTTTCTCTGTTAATTATAAATTTTTTTGTAAGTCAGTTGTTCATTTCTAGCATGTAATGATAGCTAAAACAATCTCATCACAGTAAAAATCGTCCCAAAGTACGTACACGAAACAACCACGTATCGTAAAAATATAAAAATTACTAAAACAATTTCAGTTTCATGTTTTTTCCTTTCCTTAACATATTTTAGAGGACGCCACCGCAAGTATCAAACCAGCAGAGCTTAGAAGTATTAGTGCTGATCGTTGCAGACAGCCAAACATCGTTGACAAGGTTAACAGATGCGAGGGCTTCTGTTGCCTACACGCGCTTCACTATTTTACCAAGCTTACAGCTGACCTCGAGTTTCCTTCTATAGACCGGGAAGTTGCGGCCAGACTTCTTGTATTACCAACACAACCTTTATGTATAGTAACGCTGCCTATCCCCGGCGAGAGAAATTGTTGTTCACGTCGTATGGCTGATTGACCAGTAATGGACGACTTGAAAAGAGGCGGAGCTTCAGTCAGGTGTGGGATACAATTCCTATCTCCATGGATACCGCAGCCGAACATAACCTTCATTTAGCTGTTTGGCGTCACATGTCCCGGATGAGATGTACGTCAAGAAAATTGATTATTTGTTTGGAATTTGCCGTTTTTTAAGGTAAACATTAATCTTATGTATTTGCGTATCTTAACCGTGAAATTGAAACTAATATTTATTTACCCTTGCGTGCAAATCTATGAATTCGCAACATTTTTGCTTTCTGCAGTTACCAACTAACAAATCAGCATGTTTGTAAACAAGCTTTGTTTCCCACAGTACTTTTCCCCTGCGGTGACGTCAGGGGGCGTGTACTTCAAGTCGTCCATTGAGCGTGAATCAGTATTTTGGAAGTTTTCTCTCAAAGCTGTAGCAAACTGATGCGAGTACTCTTGACTCCTTGTGTCAAAAAACATAAAAGTATGTCGCCAATGTCAGTATGCGGCACTATAAAGACACCGGTAATACTGGATTTATATTTATCGACATATCGCTGATAAGCTGCTCAACACACATATCTCAAAGGGTTAGCTTAGTGTGCTAGTTTTATGTTTGGATTCCTCGCGGCCAATGAACAGTCATGTGGACTTTGCGCCAATAAAACTGATCATCTTATTTTACGTGCTCTACAAACAATAGAGACCTCTTGAACAGAATGCAAGTCTATTTATTATCTTTATAGTAAATTGGTTGTGTACGTGGCTATTAAGGACATGAAAGCAAGTAATAAGAAAAAGAAACAATGGAACTATTTGAATGTGAGGATTTACTTTATAGGCGAGTATTGTCTGTTAAGACATAAATACATGTAGTATCATAGTCAATAATGTGATAATAAAGTCTAACAGCGCAACAGTAAAATATTTCACATATTAACAACCATGTAATAAATTTGGAAATTTTTTTATGTTATAATACTTTAAGAAGTTGAGAACAATGTTCTCATTGACTCCTTAGATGAAATACTTAATTAATTTCAATGCAATTATTTCTACACAGATACTTTATGAAGTGTTGATTCAGAAAATCCAATTTTGTCACGATTTACAGCTCTTGTCAGCAAAAATATTGTTACGTCAAATACTTTTTTTCTCTGCAGTATTTAAGCTGTTCATATCCGACTGAGTTTATTTGCAGCCCTGCTCACTATTCAATATCCTGCACGTGTTGTGTCCGTCCATCAAAATCAAAGTAAATACTCTGGTTCACGCAGTGATTGTGTCAAGAGCAGACGGAATGAAACTGTAAACAACTGGAGTGTGGCGTGACGTCAACCGATAAGCCACGTATGTTATGTTTATGAACAGGGATTGGTAATCATTTATTAGTCAGTACACATGTGTAATATACTTTCACGTACGTATTTATTTCCTACACTATAAATATATATTTTTTCCCAAGCCGGTTAAATTTACTTCGAATCGCTGTGGCACCCAAAATAAATTTCTGTTAATACAGACAAGTTTACTCTTCTATTGTGACCATCAAAGAATTTCAAAGACACTCCACGTTTCACAAACTCTCAAGCTGACCAAAGGAAGATTTAAAAATAATATTACTTTACATCACATGCGATGGGGCTCAGAAGTTAAACAAAAACAAAAGAGAAAAAATTAGGTGCAATCTTTTAAGCCAGACATCAAATTTACACGAAAAAAAAATATATATGTTTCTATAATAACAAAACGTAATATCGCCCTCTAAAATCAGTTTTTAATTTTATGTGTCAAATGTTCATAAGTAATTTTACTTTTATACACATACACACTATATTATGTTCATTATTGGAAAATTGTGTTACCTAATTCTGAATTAGTATAATGGGCAAGTAGGGCTATACAGGTTGTTAACTTGTTAAAAGTATTTCCTAACCCTACGCCATCCAATAGATAGTAGCTGTCATGTCCTGGTTTTGAAAGCAAAATTACAGTTTAATAAATGGACCAATATTATCACGCACATTTTCGATCAAATCTAATTAAATATTCGTGTGAAACTCGGAAACATTTTACCTAAAATATGGGTGAATAAATGTCGGATTTTTGTAAATATGTCTGGTTTTGGAAGCTGTTCCCCAGCTATATCTTTCTACATGAGATAATTATAAATATATCGCCATAAAGTCTCAGGGTATAACAGAAAATAAACACGGAAGAAAATGATATTAGTTAAGGAAGACATTTTAAGAACAAATAACGTTTTGTTAGTCCAAACTTAATAAACTGAAAATCCGAATTTGGATCAAACGGATTAATGAATTAAAAACGCAATAAATATGTAAAAATTTGGAAATTGAATAATGAGTAGAATACACTAAGCACACGTTTGTTGTATACATATTTGTATGTGTGTATTGAAAGGAAGACTTAAAATAATAAGACGAAATATATCGACTAAGTCGCTTGACGAATCATCAGTGCGTGTATTCAAACATATTAGTTGTCGATAACTCCTGGCATATGATTGTGTACGTGAACTTAAATATTAATTAGACAAGTTACACTAAAGACTTGTTATAAACCTCAGCCAGTACACAGAAAGCAGTGACTTAACACAACGACGACAGTGCAGCCAACAACACAGGCAACTTGACCATCTCCTGTGAGATAGGCAGTAGGTGTGAGTTGCCTCAGGGGGGCAGACACCCCCAGCACCCCTGCAGGCCGGACTCCGGGGGACGCAATCTCGTCGGTCATTACCGGTAATTGGCGGGTCTGGCTGCTAACCGCCCCACAGTGCAGGGGGTGGAGAGGGGAGGGATTATGTCAACCATGTCAGCTCATGTCTATATTGCCGTCCTACACTCGGCTGCACGGTAGGCTTAGTTTACTGTCGCTGTATAGCAGCCGAACTGACGTTGTCTGAAGACTTTCCGACAATTATGCGTTCTTATGTGCAGTTTGCCTATCATATGTCTTGAATACCAGGAGTAATCCAAAAGGCAACACCAAAACTGATATTTTTGTGAATATCTACAACGGTGTTTCGGGATAACTCAGAGAAGATCTTCATTATCTCTCAAATACATCACACAGAATAAACGTCGGACCTTATGTTTTATATTACAGGCTAACTTAGAGGTATTTTGCCATAAACGTTCTACAACAAGATACCAAGCCGAACATGCACTATGGTTTACATTTATCTGACCCACGTAGGGATTAAACTTATATTTGTTTCGACCGTAACCTATTCCGCAACCATTTTTTTTTTCATGGATTCAAGTGATATAATTATCGAATATTTTTATTCGTCTCTCACGCAGGGTTCTCCGGTGCTTGTCTTGTAATGACAACCATAGAGCGGTGGATCCGTGTTTATATGGGGTTAATGTGTGTTGCATACATGCGCCTGAAACACTGGAACTGAGTAGGTTTATATCAGGGATACGTACACGCAATATTACGTATGTATACCAATGTATCTGTGGCTAAAAATGTAATCTTGCGTTGAACTAAGTCCTGCAGTTTTTTACGAAACAAAATATTTAAATAACTTCCTTTAGCTATCGTATGGAATAAATTAATAAAAGTGTCTCAATTATTACTAAGAGCAAACTGAATCACATATAAAGTAAATCTTGGCCAAATGATAAAGACAATTGCAAAGTCTCTTCACAATCTGAAAGATTTCCCCGATCATATAGGATTAAATAATGACGAGTAGGGACGGAAAATAATGGAGGATTCGGCGACCTGCATGATTGAATTCACTGTGTATGGAGTTATAACCGGATGAATGAAAACTAATAACTTAAAATTGCTATTAGACAAGTGTACAACGTATTGTAACAAATGTTGGACAAATATACAATATATTGTAGTTAATGTTGGACTCGTATTCTCTACATTTGTAACTTATGTTGGACTCATGTACAATATATTTGTAACCAATGTTGGATACATATACAACATATTGTATCTAATATTGTACACGTATACAACACATTTCAACTAATGTTTGACTTACATGAAAAACATTGTAACTAATGTTGGACATGAAACAACACATCATAACTTAAAAAAAAATTGATATCTTCCACGAAAAAATGCTCTAAAAAGTACGCGTTATTACTTTGAGTAATGTTAATTGATTACCCGTACAATATACCTAAAATTTTAGTGCGTTACCTTTTAATTATATTTAAATGTGGCAGATAACAACTTTCAATTTTGATGTTTTTGTAAATCTAAATTGCTTACCGTCATTCAGCAGGCCTCTTCATTGTTGTAAGAATCGTTAGGAGAACTCTTTTTTAACATTTTGTTGTCTTTATGTGAACAGTAATTTAAGGTTATGTAAACACTCGTGTATTAATAGGAACATAGCTGGTTTCCTAGGGTGCTTTGCGAATCCCCTTTTGCGCTTTTTTATTAATGAATGTGTGCATGTGAGTCTGAATATGTTCTAGTAAATTGCCAAAGAAACACGTGCCATAAAATATAACATATCACAAGGTCTAAATTCACATTTATATATATCTTGGGGACACTAACGTTTTGTTCCAAAATTACTACTTATTGATTAAATTTCTTGCAACAATGTTAGCACATACCTGTGACGTGTAACAATGTTGCTTTACATATCACAGTCACGGAAGGAGCGCCCGACTCGTCATGGAATTTGCCAGAGAAATACTAAACGGTTTACAAACGGCCGAAAACACAATATATGGCTTAAATCAGCCAAATTTTGGTTGTAATAACAGCACACTCCACCCGCGAAGACAAGAGCAGACACCACTCTATTAAAATCATGATTTAACCGTCATGGATGGAACTCATGCATACGATTAGATAAACAAAATTACAGACACACAACTGAAAGTCTGCACAGCGTGTAGCAACTGCAACAGATGGGATTATTGCGGTGGCTGCCAGCTACAAAGCCAAAAGCTTAAGGTGCGTAGGTAGTTCTCCTTAGAAGTAGAATTTAAAGAACGTGCCACGTGTGTACACCAATTTCAGGTCCTTTACAATCTCTGGAGTTTATATGATTGTAAACACACAATCCGAGAAATCGAGTTTTCCCAGTAGTTTTCAGTTATAAACTTTATAGCGTCACAGAACAGTTCAGCAAAGACTGACATTTAGTAATACGCTCGAGTTATTGTTCTACAACAAGGGAAGACTGCACGGCAATTTATTGACAAGCACTTCAAAAGAGTATAATCTTTGACAGAACTGTGCAATGGGAGTGCATGACTGCAATTACTTTATTGGACATACTCCATTGCGAAATTAATGACTGTCAAAGAAAACTAAACAGATAATAGAAAACCATAAATAAGCAGAGCATGCACTTAGAGGTTAGGATGTAGCATAATGCTTACGCTATAATGACTCTTACAGTTCCCGGTGGAAAGTGACGTGCATGTAATTTAATAGGAAGTTTGTTTGAATACTGTCCAACGTGTGTATGATATCTGCTGAGGAACAACGTTCAAAATAACTGTATACGCGTTTAACCTATTTTAGGTCTTAAAATGACCTAGAAACCATTCTTCATCGTGGTACAAAAATTGTAAACAATGCGGGTTTTTATGGTACAATTTAGGTGGAAATGTTTTAGTGTGGGATATAAAAAAAATGTTTCGACAGGTAAAACACACCTTTATAATTAATATTGATTCATAGTATTATAGGTTCACCAGTGAAAATTTCACAGAGGTGAGTTAATAGCGATAAGATTGTACGCCAGTTCTGCCTAGAGGCGAGGAGCTTGGAGCTGACACGTTTGCTGTGCCGTCCTTATAGATTCCGTACTTGTAGGTCAAGGACTCATAAACACGTCCATTCAGGCTATTACCTTACGTGGGCTGCCGACCATGCGCTCCAATTGCATTACTGAGTGCTCGTAAATATACTATAATATGTTATATATATATATATATATATATATATATATATATATATATATATATATATATATATATATATACGTATATATTATTTTCGAAACTGTTCCATGTGTGCCAATGCACGAAAAAGAAAACAACGTACTTCCGGCGAGTAAGGAATATTATTGTAAATACAACATGCTCATTTAAAACACTGTTTTGAAGCAATTCAAAGTAACAATAAACTGCCTTTTCACACTTCCGTACTTCAAAATGCACTGACCGAATACATGTGAAACTCAGACAGAAGAGAGGCCACAGTGGTCGAATGGTCAGACCATTCGCCGTCCACCAACGGGCCATGGAATTTCGCATGAAGGAATCGTGCCGGATGATGCTGTTGGCCGGCGGGTTTTCTTGTGCATCTCCCCCCCCCCCGCCCACCATTCCGACGCTGCTCCATTCTCACCTCACGTCAGTCTTCATCAGCACTAAAGTCCTCGATGTTAAGTGCTGACCAATATCTCTCTCACTCAGTCAGAGACAAAAGCGTGCAGTCTTTCAAACAATAAAAGTATCCGTTCACCGGTTAAAGGCCCATAGTATAAATGTATCGGCTGTCATCTTGCAGTCTAGTTGAGCGCATGGCTCGTTGTGGCGACGTGGCTGTTGATGCGTGCTTTAAGGTCACCCTTATATCTCCGTCACTTGTGATCTTATAAGTTGTGTATAGGCGGTGCTGTTAACTTGGCATCCTCCTGTGAAAGTACTGCAGCCAGGGAAGACGGAGAGAGAGACAGGGCACGGTAGGTCACATGTCACGTGCTAGCTGGTGCTGAGAGGTTGTAAAGGCTCTCAGGTCGCTGAGGTAAGGCACGTCCTTAGGTAACTGCCTCTCCTGCCACGAGGGATACTTCCTGCAGAGTCCTTACACAGAGCATACGTCACGTCCGCGCTCTAGGCCGCAGAACAGGTCACTCTACACTGGCCCACATTCCTACAACTCTCACGTTTGTGCTGTTCTCCCTTACCTTTGATAGGGCATTTATATATATATATATGTAGATATGTACACACATATCCTACAACAGTCATATTAGTGTTATTAATAAACTTATATATATCCTAAGTGTCTAAGTTTCATGATAGTGTTATGAAAGTTTAGAAAATTATAACATGCGCTAAAGAATTTTAAATGTTAGTCTGGGGAATGACAAACATTGTGTTTCAGGAAATGTAATTACTTGTTTTATATTATATTATGTATATCTTTTTTTTAGTCTGTACGGTTATGAATGACCCCACCATAGAATAAATGTATTATATTTCCACCATGCCACTAAAGGCATATATTACTTACATATAATAAGGTACAGGCCTGTAGCGGGCAAAAGGTGTGGCGTTGATGTAAAATTCAGTTTAAAACGGAGTCAATCAAAGGTCACTGATTGGAAGTGATTTTTCGCTGGTTTTCGATGGAGCATTGTCGACATGTTTAATCATTTAAAACGGCAGGTTATCAGTGAGTTAGTGTCACACCAGAGTTTTCCTTCAACAGTGGGAAGCGTCCCAGATGGTGCCGTTGAACAAATGGTTTTCTCGCGGTGCTCAAGTTTCCCTCGTCTTCTCAAGCAATCGTCGCTCCGTACTTAAATCTATTTGTCTTCTATTAAGTGATGCTATAATCCCTATATAGTTTGTGCATGTACTCATTTTAAAAACTGGATAAACGATAGTAAAACATAGGAACATTCCTTGCGAGAGTTATTTTTGGTAAGTTATGCATTTTAAGTCAAGGCGTAACTTATATAATACGTTCAGTGTTCAAATAATTTATTTTTTCAAAAAAAAAAAAGTGGTACTCCCACGTTACTCGAAGCCAGAAAGGCTTCAATAATATACATGTTTGTGTGAAATATCGTAAAACCCATATCACGTTCTTCGCGACTAATTATTGCTTCTTGTTTCAAAGTTTCAAAGTTAAACTGACATTCACTTTTGTTTGCTGATTTCGATAAAGTTCTCTCCACGTCAACTCAGGAATGTTTCTTACTTACGTAGGTTTAACGAATTTATCTATTTAGGATCAGCTGTGCATACATTTCATAGTCATGATAAAGATTTATATTATAACGCTATGTGAATGTAATAATATATATCTTTGACACCCAGTGAATAGCGTCTACGGTTGTAATTCAGCGTTTTCTACTGAAATGACCTCTTTAAGCCCAGACTAAAGTACCTACACATCTAAATGTAGAAAACCGTTCTCACACAACACTGTTTCTTACTTTCCGTTATAGCTTCTTCAAAATACTTCAAAATAATTTCTTTAATTTTTGTTGCAGGCCTATTTTGGACGGTAGGTATATTTCAAAGTCATTCCAGTGTACTTGTATACTATTATGTTTCACAGGTTATAAATGTGTATTGTTAAATGCTAAATTTTGTAAATATTTATTTAAGTAGGTAAAATGAACAAATAAACAGGAAAGAATAGGAGTGCAAAGGAAACACATTATTTCAAAAACACCGTTTTTTTAATAACCTTAAAATTACCTGTTTTCAAATTAAAAGTATTTTATTGCATTTCCAGCTCATTCTCAATAAATAACTGAAATTATATCCTATTAAAATAGTCAAAACGATTGTGAATGTTTTTAGAAAAAAATAACTATATTTACCATATTGCTAAATTATTTACAAACCACTGACAAACACTAATAAAACCCTTAAAAATTCACGTACTTAAAGTGAAAAAAGAACAAATATTCAGAGAGATGCATGATGCAAACAGAACAAAAACATTGACTTCCAAATCTTACATACAAAAATACTAAAATGTTTCAATAATTATCTAACGTAAAGGAAATCATGAGTCAACCAAACATAAAAATTCGAAGACATAACATAACATATCTGTACACATAGACATGACACAGGAAAAGCAGTTATCATCTACGTAATAACTTTCCACTATCTAACATATTATAATTTACTACACACAAAACAAAACTATAGCAGAAAGAGAAAAGAACAATAAAGTATAGAATAAAGCAAAAAGATACAGTTACAAACGTCAAGAGCAGTAACAGGCAAGACACAGACCAGTTACAACTATAAAATGACAAGTGTGAAACAGCACTTTATACAAAATAGCAGAGAAATGAGACAATTAACTAAATAGTATGACTGTCTGGAATATGACATGGAAGCCTTCATTAGAAGCAGAACTATAGTAGAATTTTTTTTTAATCTGGATAGCGTTTTGTTAAGTGTTTTGTTCGTTTTTTTATTTAGGTAAAAGAAATTCAATCGAAATTTTTACTAAGATCAGCAAAATACTAGCACAGATTTCAAAAGTAATAAAATTGTTGTAAGAGAATAAATTGTAGTAGGGTCAGTGACGTCATAGGCGTGGATGAATCACAGGGACTGTGGTGTTATCCAATACGACGTTGGTGAAATTATCCTTGATAATGGACCAGTACACGACCTTGGCCAGCACTAACAGGAATTTTATCTTATCTACTTGTAAATGATTAAGAAATTTATTGCTAGAAATATAATACTGCCCATAGTTACACTGCACACTTTTGCGCAGGATAAGCAGCGTTATTTCTTGGCAAACCTTCAAGTTTTCAGAGGTTGGCATGACTTGTCATGAGTAGATAGTACAAAATAATTGAATGAGGAATTTGCAAAAGGGACCAAGTCCAAGTGAGTAAATTGTTGGGAAAGAACAAAAAACTTACTATAGTGGATCTGGGAGTGAAACAGGTAATCAATAATGGATAATTTGAAAGTATAGTTTGTGTGGAATAATATTGTTACAAGTTTGGGGTGCACAAACTTTACATGTGGGCAATACCCATGAGTTATTTTGGGATAGAGGTCTTATAAATATAAATAAAAGAGTTAAATCAAGTACTGGATTTAATAGCACACAAAGCTACGGAATACACGAAGCAGTAATCAACTATAACTCTCGCAACACAATTAATTACGCACACAATTACTACTGTGCCACAGAACGTTAATTAACTTTGACAATTAAAGCACAAGAATATTTACCATTAATCAATTAAAGACTACAAACCACAATAAAAGTCCACACTGAGAAAAAAATTTTGTTGATGCAAACAAAATTTGTTTGAATCAACCAAATCATTTGTTTACAGAGGGGCAACGAAATATTTGTTTGCTTGTACCAAATTATTTTGTTCCCTCGATTTGTTTGAGGCAAATAGCTGAATTTTGTTAGCAGTACCAAATATTTAGTTGGTCATAAAAATTTTTCGTTGGACATAT
>PNEQ01016556.1:0-34806 GCA_003012365.1 Medauroidea extradentata
CAAATGAATGACAGAGCAGGATAAAACTTAATACAAGACTATTCTCGAAAGAATGACAGAGCAGGAAAAAACATGGAAGCCAAAGGATTATTCTCGAAGGAATGAGAGAGCACGAAGTAATGGAATGATAGAGCAGGAGAAAAAAATTAACAGAATGATAGAGCAAGAGAAAATGAAATACAAGACTATTCTCGAAAGATTGACAGAGCAGGAAAAACCTAGATTATTCTCGAAGGAATGAGAGAGCACGAAGTAATGGAATGATAGAGCAGGAGAAAAATTAACAGAATGATAGAGCAGGAGAAAATGAAATACAAGATGGCCGACAAAACCAGACAACAAAATGGCTGACAATTCAAGATGGTGGACAAGATGGCAGCCAAGATGGCGGTCAAGATGGTGGCCAAGATGGCGGCCATGGCTCCGAGCTCCGGCGACCTGCGCCCTCAAAGTGCACCCCCTATTCCCTTCTACTTACTAGCACTCCATCTTCCAGAAATACAACATATTCTTATTTACCACGTTTTCTCGAGATTCTGACGCACTATATAGTAACCTGAAATATTTCCGAATTTGCTGGGATTCGAACCCACAACTTTATAATTGCCAAGCAGAAGCTCTAACCACTGTACCACAGTGACAATTTATGGTTTAGTGGGTTCAACGCAGTGGTAAGATATCAATTTTATAAGAGACAACTTTTGTATTTGACACCCTGATTTTAGAGAACTTCATTAGTTACATTATGAGAAAAAAATTTTATTCTATAGAAATAAATAACTTTAACGGTGCATACCCGCTAGCGCGAAATACAGAGAACAGCTGCGATTTTTACCAGCTGTGATGAAGCGAGGAGAATATAAGTTGTGTGTAGCGATTGAGTAGGATAGGCTAGAAGGGTTTTGTCTTAAGGAAAGGGAGGAGGCAGGAGAGGCTACAGGGGTATGCTTTAAGACAGGACAGGGGTATATCATAAGGAGAGGAGGGCTATGATAGGGAAGGGGTATGCTATAAGTGTAGAGATAGGCTAGTACAAGCATAGGGTGTGGGAGAGGGGGTCGACATCCATTTCCCTCTCATGGTATTTAGGCATAACTTGTACCAAAAGGGTCCATTCCCTTCACTTCCCCTCCCCCCTCAAACCCTCTCCTAGGGCGAGGCTTAAGCTCTCAGCCAATCACAAACCTCATGACAGTTAGGTACTATTCGTTCCGAAAGACTCCAACAACCAATTGCAGCCAAGGACACGCCTTCCTAATGGCCCTGTAGACCAATAGCAGCACCCAGGGAAGGGTGGACTAATGCTATTCAAATGCACCTTATGCCGGTTTTGCTCCCAGTTGGGTCAAAACTCCCACGCTGTCACTACTCGGAACATATCAGTCACTTACTGGACTGTTTGGCCCTTTGTCCATGCGCGATACGAGTCCTTGTTTGTATTGCTCTTCTCTTCATAGTGAAGTGTGGACAACCAGGAAGCAGCACTTAACTTACATTACCTTAGCTTGTCTTGTCTTCTTTTCGTTTAACACCATTGTGCATGCACATTAACTCCAGGATTCATGGTGATTATTAATACCACTTTTTTTTTTTAAAAAATTCAGTAAAAACGTTTTAAAATTGTAGAAACATATTTCCATGAATTTATGGACAGTTACAGTCAAACATCCGTAAACTGACAATACGGACAAATTTCCGTAAACAAAAATTACGGAAGCCACTTCCGTATAATTACAGTACTTTTGTGTAAATATTTCCGTGAATTTACAGAAATTTTTAAAAGTGCATCCGTGTAAAAAGCCGCGCGAAGAGTTACTTGATTTAGCCTACCGGTAATGATACCACCTGTTGTTCCACTTCGTGATCACTTCTGTATTTCAGTGCTTATGGTTTTACATCCCTTGCTATGAGTAACATATACAGTTTATCAGCACAAATTTGTTTTGTTCAGAAAGGAAACACAGGTTATCATATTTCAACTATCCTTGGACATGGTAGAACACGCGACCGATGTTTTCACGCATGACTTCACAACTGCCTGGAAACAGGTAAACGAGACTAGTTTTTCCTCGAATTCTCAAGTCCCACACCAACCCCTCCTACCTCACGTCTAGGGCCGCTCGTCTCTGTCACGCACAGTACTACGATATTTTTTTTACCAATTTTCCGCATTGAGTACTAACTTTTTGTTACACATTTGCCAGAACTTCCAAACCATTTTCACTGGTCATAGTTTCACAATCGAAAGTGAATACTGCAACAAAAGAAAAGATTCACTTCAGTCTTAAATGACATAAATAATATTTTAAGTTTTTAAATAATTCCGGCCATGTCCCTTAATGGACACAGTTTTGTAGGTTCTCAAATTTTACGCCGACGCGCGAAACAATCTTCGTTGTCAATAGCAGGGTAGAGCGGATAGGAGAGTGGAGGAGGAAGCGAGTTACTCAGACACCGAGGGCAGACACACTTGTGGAGAATGGGGGGAGCCGTGACGGCTGGCAGAGTGGAGGGAGACGTAGTCAGGTAAGGGGAAGGATACCTGCGTATCTTACATGCCTGTCTACTGAACAGCCCCTTTTGGTGAGGTGACTTTACGATAGCGGCTTCCAATACATTGCTTCTTATGGAGTGGTATACAATATTTAAATTGTATGCTAAGATAATTTGTATCTATAATGCGAAAACTAAAAAAAAAAAAATTATGTTTTTAATATTACTTTATATTTTCTTGCCATACTGCAAGTAACTGTTGCTCAGGTCTGTCGGCAACAGACACTTAAGTCGGAGATATGCACAGATTGTTGAACAGAGGCAAGACACACTTTTCTCTGCATTTTATCAAACATACCAAATTTACGCTTTTATCTTATGACTACTTCAGAAACATAGTTTTTTTTTATTTGAAACTGATGGAGTCACAAGAATCTCATGAATGGTCTTAAGTTAATCTGTTGAAACTCTAAACAGAAATTAATGGATGGAGCTGTAGAAAAATTATCTTAATACTTTTTCCTTAGTAAAATATAGGAACTTGCTGTAGTTTCACATTGTCAAGTAAAAAAAAAAAAAGTTTAAATAAAATCGTACTCTCATTTTATTGCTATAACTTAAAACAACAAAAATATATGCGTTAAATGTTAAAAACCTATAAAAAAAGCTCTTACCTCATGATTAACAATAAAGCTGGCTGCATCTTGCTTCCACATGTAAAGCAGGATCATGAAAATATGCAACAATTTCACGTCTGCTGGCATTCCATCTGTTACAGTTTTTATCTTATCACAAAGTTCAGCCATACTGGGAGTAATTTTCTTGGTACATGACACCTTGCTCTTCAAAACCTCTAACAGAGGGAGCAAGACGTTGTTCTGTGCCTCTTCAATAGCGTCTTTCAGGTTGATGCTTGTTAGTTGCTCAAAATAATTTGATATATATTCGTTCTGGAAATAAATTAAGATCGTATTAGCAGTTCAATTTGGTGCATTTAATGTTTTGATTAATATTAATTAATAAAAATCTTGTTAAAATATACCATTTTATTAATTAATATTAATCAATAAAAATCTTGTTGACAAATACAAATTTTAAATGGGACTAAAAAAAGTGTAAATCGATTTCTTCTAGCTCCATACTGATTTGTGATTGTGATTTTTTTAAAGCTATTAAAAATATTTGCAAGATATAAAACAAGAAACATATGGCACATGCAATAAATTTTAGTAAGTAGTGTAGGAATTTGCTGTCTTCGAGGAAACTCACATATTTTATATGATTTGCGGTGCAATAAAATTAGTTTGTGACTTAGGTGACCTTTTAATGCATAAATTTAAAACAGCTTGTACGTATTAACATAAGTGTTTGAAGCAAATAGCGTAACGATATCTGCCCAGTAGTAAGAAGTCAGTAGCTGTCATTGAGAAATTTAGCACATTTCATAGTATTTGTAGTGCAATGAAAAAATAGTAGTGTCTTTGAACTATTCAAGCATCAATTATTTATTTAATGCGCCCTAGGTTTTTCGTTTCGATCCTTACAAGCAATTTATTACGTTTTTAAAAATTTATAATCACGAATCTGTGTGGAGCCAGGAAAAAATATTGAATACATTTAGTCCGATTTAAAAAATTCGGTACGTTAAAAAGGATTCTCATTAATTATTATTTTATTCTTTTTATTCTTATGTGTATGCAATGCCATTCAGTTCTGAGCTATATTTGAAGTTTCAAGTCTTAGCTCATCAGGAAATAAGTTTAAAATCTATTGCAACAGTTGTACTGTACAAACACACACAAAAGAATGCGATCTAATTAAAAAGTGATAAAAAGCAAAACATTAAAACAAGTAACTGTTAGTAAAATATTTCACATTTCATAACCTCAATGCAAAAGTGTATATGCAATCCTTCAATCAGGCGTTTATATTAACATGCCACAAAACTTTATTTTATGATGCAGTTAATTTTCAGTGACTATTTTAAAGTAGTGAATACAATATTAAAACAAGCATATGAATTATATGAAAATTTTAAGACGCAGGTTAATTATAAATTGAAAACCAACGTAAGGAAAGCATAAGCTTCTTACCTTAAAAAGAAAAGGCCACTGATGTCTGCCGCTGTCAAGTGTCCTGTCATGTACAATTGTCCGTCTTTGGGAAGCGTATGTATCATCCATAAAGCATTTAACTTTAGCAATGTTTCTGGAATATGATGGTTTTTCAAATTCTTGTACGAGCCACAACTTTTTCTCTTCCTGACTTTCGTCAGTTTCCTCGGTCGGCAAACTGGATAAAAATCTTACGCAACCGTGTTTGTCCTTTTTGGTTGGAGTGCGCATTTTTTTCCCTCCAGGTGGACTGTCTACAAACACCAAGCTTCGTATAAGTAGCCCACAGTTGAAGTTTCGGAATCTGTCTTCCAACTTCCGTTGAAGTAGATGATGACCACCACATACCAGTTTTCCATCCTCTATATACAGCCCACGTGTTTTTGGATAGTCAAGACACAAAATTTTGGGCCACCAGCATTCTACAGAGCGTCACGCCTGGAGAGTTCGTAATTATCTTCACTTCATTACTAATTATCCTAATGGCTTAATTTACAAGATTTGAGTTTCCCGCCTTATTCTTTTCTTTCATGATCTTGAGTAGACAAGGCGGAAACTTTCGTAAGGGATTTTAAACTGACATAGGTTCTGACTACTTCGATCAGTTGATTTTAATAGAAGTGATGAATTAGTGCTTGAAGATGGTGTGTGGTCCTTGCTGCCATTGGTACGAATGTTGCCTTCCTGTGCAGGAGTCTGCGTTCCGAACAATGATCTGTGTAGTTTTACTGCTCTAACAAGTTTTAACAGGGGTACTAAATATTTCTCAATGTAGATGACTGCCAAGTCGGATCGACTTGTGACACCAAAATCTTCTAATTTCTTCGTCAGTCCTTCTTCATTAATATCTGGAACTATTTCCTCAATGAAATCCACCACATCATCCATCTGAAAAAGACATTGTGTGTTAGAATATTTTCCCAAATTTATTGAAGTACATGCACATGTTTGAAAGCTAACTCGTTAAGTATTTCAAAGCAATTTCTGGGAAACCCAAACACTCGTAAATTATATACGGTTCATAATATTGTAGTTATTTGATGTTCGTGCATACAGTTTCGTTTCCCTGATCTATTCTGTAAACACTTTATGCATTAATAAGATGCCAGTTTGCTTTTTTTTACCATTCACACACACTTCTTGCTCGTCATCTAATAATACAGCTTGTATAATAAGCAAATTCAAAATTAATCTTGACCTTATTATGACAGCGTAAGACACCTCATAACAATTTCCTAAGTATAGGCATTTACTTCCAACAGTAACATTTGTGAGACATAACCCAACCTTATTTACAGCTTCGTTTACTACATCACTAAATAAACTGTGGTTCCATGTCGAATCATCTAATATATAAGGTTTGCTATCAAACATTCCTGTTTGTAAATACGCTGCTTGGAGCAGCTGATGTTCCATGGATAAGTTTTTTTTATATTTTTTGTGTTTTTTAAAGAACGTTGGCATTCTTTAAAATATTTATGTTTGGACTCAAAATGCATAGTGTTTAACCGTATTAGGGGACCATATATTATCATGAGCATCGGATAATGGCACAAATAATGATGTTTCGGGCGAAGTGGAGTTTCCGGAAAGAGGTTAGTTCTCAAAGGCAGGCGATTCCGATTCTGATACCTTCTTCCCAAGCCTAAATGGTAACATCCTAATAAAAGTCCACGTTTGTGCAGCGTGCCCTCCTAGTTTAAATTAACTGCTATTTTGCCTGGCTTGTTATTTTGGGTCATTTCCTCTGAATGTGAAGGTCTGCAGTTTTCTGTTAAGTGGTTCAATAGTGCAAATTCATTCCGCTTCTAGGTTTTGAAATGCGAGAAGGATATCAAACTGGGCAATTCCTTCGAATATATCGTGTGACAAACAAGGAGGTATGTTACCAATAACATGGAAATATTTCAGTTCATTAAACGAATAATTTGATTTTATCCCCTCACAACTAATGGCGCTGTTTCTAGCGATTTCCTGCAAGGCTGCATCATACGAATCTTGTGTTCTCAGGTCTCCAAACATAGTTACATTGTGGAAATCGGCTCTTGTGATGTTGCAGTAACGGCAGAAATTCTGGGATGAACTAAAACTCTCTATGAAACCAGCTACTGAATGAGTCCCCAAGTTGTCTCCTACGAAGTACAGCAAAGACACATCAAATGTTATGTACTTGATAGTAATTCCCTTGTCTTAGAGCATTTGCAATTCCTTTATCAGGCGACCGCAAATGACAACCCTTCCAAAATATTTAACAATATCACTTTTACAAAAAAAAATAAGCTGGATAGCGTCAGCCTTCGACCTACTCCAAGGTGACAGATTTTCAATGGTGTAATAAACACCGAACTTTTTGAGTTCTTCCTTACTAGATCCTAGAGGGTTAGGAATCACGAATTCGTCTTGAAAAATTATAATGCGTAGTTTTGGTTCTTTTGTAGCAAACTGTAGGCGTACTTTGCAATTACTGCCGTGACAGATATCGGTTAGAACGAAATCCTCTTGGCTGTTATCAGACATATTTTCGAATTTTTCGAGAACCTGACCGCACAATGTTTCGTGAGTCACAGATGCTTTAATTGATAGTTCAATTGGTACACAATAAGTGCATTCTCTGTTCGTGTTGTTGAAGCCTAAGCGCATTGGTACTGGTTGTACAACATGAAAACTCTCCTCTTAAAATAGATTCCTCGTGCAAGTGTTGCGCAGAGGGTTGGATGAGCCATTGCCATTTAACGAATAATATTCCAAATTGTGAGCAAACAGTTCATTCATAGATCTCTTAACATCATCTTCAATATCGCCGGCATATGATATATTCTCTAAATTACATTGAAGTGTGTCAATGGTATTTCCAATAAATGCAAATAATTTTTCGTGTATTAATTGCACAGTCAATTTTAGTACACTTTTTTTTTTTGCTGCAAGTGTCAAATAAAAGGGAGCAATATTGTACAGTGGCTGGTTAGTGTACTGGCTATAGTGTTTTTCTGTTTCTTGACTGGTTGGTGGCTAGGCTATCGAATCCACATTACAAACATCGGATGCACTACATCTTTCTTCAGAATGACTGACCGAAGGGTGGTTTTCACAACCAAATTTAGATACGGACTCTTTGGTGTTATGCTGCCCAGCTATGTGAGACGTGAATGAAGAATCAACCAAGAAAGTTTTACGACAGCATACGGGCAGTTAACTGTAACATTTCGGTCACTTGCGCGTTATGTTTTCAGATGGCTAGTTAAGGTCTGCATACCATTAAATTGTTTTGAACAAATATGACATAAGCAATGTAAGTTCTGTGCCAGCGTGTTAACTTCCCTTGATTTTGTTGAATGGTCTCCATGTAAATTCGACTTAAATGCAGACTCTTGTCGAGACAATCTTGTACAATTTTCTTTCCCACAGATGAAAAAAAGTTTCATCGCATTTCTGAGTGAATTGGTGTGGTACCTGTATAAACTTGCTGATGAAGTTGTGTAACGACACTCTTTGCATTTTAACATTTTCACCCTGATCCGGAGGCTGCATTTACCTGCAAATAGACAACGACTTCCTTAACTTTCTTAGCAGTCAAATTATTGCAATGGTTTTCCTTGCTAATTATTAGGTGACATGTTACAAAGTATTTCGTGCATATTATGTGGTCAGGGTGTCCGAGTGGTGAGTCCTCTTGGCTCCCACCAAGGCGATCCGGATTCGAAACAAGGCGGGGTTCAATCTGGGAATCGCCGATGTTCGGCCGGTTTTATCTGGAATCTTCCGTTTCCCTCGCCCCTTCATTCCAGCGCTGCTCCATACTCACATCTTGTCGCCTCTCACCAGCGCTGTTAAGCGCTGACCAGAATCTTATCACTTGTGCACTGTATATTTACAAGATTGGTAGAAATCTTTGGAAAAGTAAAGGATACATTACTGTATAAATCTCAGTTATTTTAGGCAAAAACTAGATAGTATAGCCATGATATGCAGAAAAATATCCTAATTTTGTACACATGCAAATAATTTTTTTTCAAGCAACCTATCAACCTGAAGAGGTGAAAATTCTAGCTAACAATGTGTTATACAGTGATCCGGAATAACACTTTAAAACAGAGCCATTTAGTGAAAAGGCTAAACACTAACAAGAGAAACCTATGGGCACACATGTCCTGACGAAACCGATTCTTGACCGCTTGAAAGAAAAAAATGTATATAAATATTATCGAATTTGTGTAACCCTATATTTTGTGTGTGTGTTATACATACACACATACACATAAAATTAAGTCTTATGACTCAATGAATGCACAACCTTCCATGAAGAGAATTTTGTATCACGAAAATTAAGGGAGTGGGAAGAGATGAAATACATTTTCAAAGAATCCCTGATATTTTATCAACCGGGAAGGCTATCATTATTATTTATTTTGAAAATATTGCCGAAAAAATGCATATTAGCAAATTTTTCCATTCTGCGAAATTCGAAAACTAAAGGGGTTAAAACCGTTTTGTGTTTTCCTTCTCTTAACCTGTTAGGAAATTGATGAGACTTTTTCTTTAAAAACATTGCTTACGTGAAAATCTAAAAATCTTTTTCCAAATTTTTCGAATTTTCAACTATTAAGTCGTTAAAAAAATATAATGTGTTTCCTATTACTTCTCAGTATCTTATAAACCAGTTTAAATGTTGAAACGGTTTTTGCTTTAAAATAAAGCTTACGTAAATATCTAATAAGAAATTTCAGGTATTTCGAAATTCATCCTTGAAAGCCGTTATAAAAATATTACTTGTTTCCAGTTAATCATCTGAGATGTCGAGATGATTTGTTGATAAGAATTAAGCTTTTAAAAATATATAAAATTCGTATTCAGGATTTTTTGAAATCCAAAAATTAAGGGTGTGAGATGCAGTAAAATGTTACAGTCTCCGGAAAAAAGAGAATAATCGTGGATAAATAATTCAACCGTTGTTTCTTTTTTGTCGTCCTACTCATATATTAACCTATTTGGGTTATGGCCTGTACATACGAAAGAATTATCACGGCATGCCGTCAAACATTCGTTCAGATCTTTCGTCAGGCATTGTATAAGTCGTAGTGTGAGGGGGGGGGGGTCAAGTTCGTATCTCGCGTAAGACTTAGCGACAATTATTATTCTGCTATTGTATAATTACATATGAGTGGTCGCTGGAAGATGAGATAGAGAAAAGTTCAACCATTAACCACTATTTTAAACGGGTTATTTTACATATGGATGCGAGGATGGAATAGCAATTTTAACAAACTTTGTTATTTAAACGAAAATTAATTATGTACATATAAACTAATGAAGTATGTTGCAATATGTTGCAGTTCAGATAAATCAAAGGAGTAGCCACTATTTATAAAGGAGTAAATAGTAAGTGATAGCTGTAGCACTCTGTATGCCATTGTGAGTACAGCAATTTGAAACTGAAAGAGATAGCGCAATGGTAACACGATGGCCTACTATTCAGAAGGACTAATTCGTGCCCCGGGCCCGGTCATTCTGATTTCAGTTTACCATGGTTTCCCTAAATCACTACGCAAATGCTGAAATGGTTCCTTGTCAAAATTCATGGCCGATTCCTTCTTAAAGTGTCTATATAACTAAAGCTTTGCGGATTTTTTTTTTGGTGGGGAAGGGCACTCAACACAATAAAAAAAATACGTTGTACTGTGTGCCGAGCATAAGTCACTAGCTTAGACGTGTTAAAAAGTAATAACGAATCACGCAAAAGAATGCCCACAACTGACAACACTTCAAAATGTCATACCTGATTCAGTAGTATTAATCACAGTTTTACTTACGTGTGGTAATGAGAATATTTTCCCGCACATCACACCAAATTTCCTGTTTTTTTTCTGACCACTTTCAAATTCCCTGACTTTTTCTGTTTTCCAGGTTTTCCAGGTCTGTGGCCACCCTAATTATAGCTGTGCTAAGTTTGCCACGTTAAGATAGAAAAAAATATAAACAAGCAGAATAACGTTGCAAGAAATATTCTGAACATAAGCCATCGCAGCAAACGATATGTCGCAAAAAACTAGGCAATATTACATACGACACAGATTGACACAGAAAATCAACCAAGGATAGCTGTCAATTAGTATATGAAAAAACACCCATAATTTGTGTTTGTTGCAGGGAAACCACTGCATTTGTTTGTGTTGTAATCTTTGACCGTTCAGTTCTAGTAGTTTGTCTGCTTGTGGGTTTTGTTTTCTTTTTTGGCCGTTAATTACATTTTTTTTTCTGACGGAATTCTATCTACGTAATTATTGTTTTGCCAGGGGCGAAGGAGCCATGGGGAGGAGAGATGGGGGAGTGGTGGAAGAGTACTAAAGTACAGTGCACCTCCCTCCAAAATTTGATAATGGGTTACAAAATATAATTAATACCGCCGTGCATATTAGTGAATGTACTTACAAACAATTAAGAAACAAATGTAAAATATTGAGAGGCATGTAACAATAAAATTACATATAATCTAATTAGACATATTTAAATTCCGCCTTATACAATTTAACTCTTATGTTAGATTAATTGCAGTTGGAGTAAAATATTCTGTGCTCTAAGCCTAATGATAAATATTTGCTTTTTTGATAATACCCCTACTGGACTATCTTTCTCTATTCTTTCTCCGTCTTCCGAAGTTCCGTTTGCTCTTTGACAGCCCGGATTTCAAGATCAGTCAACAACTTGCCTATACCATACTGTTCAGCAGCTAGGGTGTTGTGCAGTTCTTTGTGTTATATAAGGCGAAATATGTTATATTTTACACTAGCTGCTCGGCTGCGGCTTTTCCCGTGACTCTTTATTTTATTATCAACACTATTTCCAAAAAATATAAAAATACAGGCCACATTACTTAATAATCATGTATCATATAATAGCAGTCACGATCATGGTGACGTTGGCGATTATTAATTTTTTTTTTTTTTTTTTTTTTTATTATGGAACACTTAGAAAGGAAGATAGCCAGCTATTTATTTTAAGTGCGTACTTTTATCCTGTCGCGGCTTCGGTAGGTATTATTTTAAAACTCAATAGCGTTATTGTGACCCGGGTTCGATTCACGGCTGATTGAGTTGGATTTTTCCATGTGGAAATCGTGCCTGGATGATAAATAAATATCGTATGGGGAGGGTACCGGAAGGCGGCGTATCGTACCCAAGTGCAGGCTTCTGACTGTACGTCCGTAGGCACCTGCATGCCCTGAAGGATGAATGAGGAGGGGGAAACGGGAGATCCCCGAGAAAACTCGCCGGCAAACGGCAACATCCACCGTGTTTCCTTACATGTGAAAACTCCAGGGTGCACCCGGCGGGAATTAAACCCTGACTGCCTTGGTGGGAGTGAATGGTCTCACCACTCTGACACCGCGGCTACCCATGGACAATGACGTTGGTCGGTGGGAATTTCCAGGCACTGCTCCATATCCCACACATTTCTCCTCTCGGCCGGCTCTCAATACCTTAGCGGTTAAGAGTAGTCCAAATAACTCGACCGCCCGTCGCGTCTACATCTGCTGAGTTTTCCACATTTAACAACGTTGTTCAATGCCACAAACAAAAAATGAAATAATCTTCCAGCTGCCAGTAATATGTGCGTACAAAGAGTCAGAGTAATTTCCAGTTGCAATGTCTTAACATGGGTCCGAACCCAAAATCTCTCGCACTACAGAACTAAATATTTTCAAACGAATTCTAATTCGTCAAGACCGTTCGTCAGAATTCTAATTTATGTACGGACACAAGCCGAAAGAGTTTTGTCTATTTATGAACAGGGTAGCAAAAAGTAAATATTTTTGAATCATATTTCCATGGTTATGTTCACTTTTAGGGAGTTATATAACTTTTTACTTCTTTCACAGCATATATACACACACGAGTAACTAACTTTTAACTACGCATTAATTGATGGTGTTAATATATTCTCTCTATATCTTTAAAACAACAAATACAAACAGCTTTATCCAGTCCACTACGCTGAGCGTACTTTAATTGCAGAACGTATTTGTTTATAATTCATCTTTATTTCTCTATCAAATAGCTGGCCGGCTGTGGCTTTTCCCGCGTGAAATTATGTAATACAAACAGTACATCTGGATGAAATATGCGGTGAAGTCATTTAACAGCTAGCGTACTCAATAACAGTGAACTATAAATTGTCTTAGCTCAGTGTAAATAGCGCGCGCAATATGCTCGTATGATGTCATAGTAATTCCCATCGCAAAATCTTGCACGGGATACGAACCTGTAACCCCACCCCTCCCACACCACAAACTTTATACAATACCTGTGTGAATGCTTAAGAGTGCGTAGTAGATAAATAAACGCTGAAAATAAATTGATTTCTACACTTTTTTCGAAACCAACATGGATAAAATACTCAATGACAATCCTAGATAGTGATTTTTGCCAACTTCATGAGTAAATATTTATCCAGAATTACTAATTTGTTACAAGTGATCTCTTGCACCTCAAATAAATGCACGAGGTTCCGGCGTCAGAGATTGTGCCTAAGAAGTTCGTAACACTGGGAACAATTTTGTTTATAAAGTTTTAAAACTATTGTCTAGAATTGTTATTGTTTAATTTTCGCAAATTGGCTTCAAGAAACCGACAGTTATAGATTAATGCTTTCAGCGTTGAATTATGTACCACGCCTTCTTAAAGGCAGGCCGAGATAATTCTTTCGTATGTACAGGCTACAGTCAAAAGAGGTTTTATTTATGAGTAGGTTGACAAAAACAAACAGCTGTTGAATTATTTATCCGTGATAATTCTCATTTTTCGGGAGACTGAAACATTAAATTGCTTTTCACATCCTTAAGTTTTTAATTTCGTACAATTTCCGACATGCTAAAAATCCGGGTCTATCCCGGACGGGGATCGAATCCGAATCGCCTTCTTGGTAGGAGAGAGATCTAACGCCTCGACCACCTCGGCCCTAGTTTATGGACATAATTGACTAACATTAATAGTGTGTAAGACGTCTATGCACCTGTCAGGACAGAAAACGAATGCGATTCGTCCAAATTTAGCGCGTGATTGGGGCTACGCGGTGACGTATCCAAGGTTGGCCTGCACAATAAAAACTGTGTGTGAATTGTACTGAACATTTCTTGTACTTGCACAAATGTTTGTAAGTTTACAAAAACTTTTTCCAATATCTGAAGTTTGTGCGATTACAGCAGCAGCTGTTGCATTTTCGCTGAAAAATGCTCGTAGTTCAGCAAAGTGCTGAAAGAAATCCCAGAAATGTAGACAAGGGCCCAGCGGACATAATAATGACACCTCTTCCAAGAATCCATCTACATGGAAGTTTGCTTCTTTGCGTGAGTACTTTGAAAGTAATGTGTTCCTGACTTGTAACGTCACAACGTTATGTGTTACCTTCATTACACAACAATTTTTGTTTTGCAGGCCATAAAATAAATAAATGTCGGGTTGTCACTAGAGATTGTTTCAGTCATGCTTAACGTTTCGTTGATAGAAAGGTAAGTAGAGATTGATGAGCAAACGTAGGCAATTAAAAGAAACCTGAGAAGGAATCGGCGATGACTTTTGTTAAGGTACCATCCCAAGAGTTGCTTGTAGTAATTTTGGAAAATAATGAACATCCGCATTCAGGAATGCTAGAGCCGGGATTCGAACCGTATCCATCCGAAAGTGAATCTCGGGAAAGCCATTAGCGAAAGTATGAAGCTAGTGGCAAGAATGCATGGTAATTCTTAAATACAGTAATGTATAATCTCACCCCCGGCTGTGATTAAAGTAGGTAACCGAATGTTTTGGTGTTGAAAATAAAATGATCTCAGAATAATGAAGAATTATCCCAATCGTCTACATGTACGATGGTAATGAGTTTATCAGTTCTTAATGTATTGTAAAATGAACTTAAATATAATCACACGTAATCTATAGTGATTTCGGAAATGAAAATAACAAAGATTCGCTGTAGTAGCATTTGTCTGTTTCAGTTGTGTAATGGTAGCCGACTTCCACAGCGTAGTTAGTTGAAAGCCGGCTAACGGTGCGAAATGTCCTGGGTTCGAGTCCCGGCTGTAAATTGAATTCTTCCGTATGGGTCATAAAATTGTTGTCACTACCAGAATCGTTCTGTTGTCACTATCAACCTCAAGATTCACGTCCGCAAAAAAAAAAAGGGTAAGGAGTTGTTAAAGCTGTGGTTTGTCGTCGAAAGGTTCTGGGTTCCATACCCGTCCCCGTCATTAAAAAATCAAATACGTACCTGAAATTGTCTTCATAACAAAAAGAAAATCTTAACGAAATAGGTAAAAAGTAAGACAAAAATTTCATTAAACAAAGTACACGAAGGTCTTTGTAATTTTACTAATATTTTCGTGTAATTGTACAAAACCAGTTCTGCGTGTTTACGAGCATCTTCATGCAAAATATACAAATACATCCTTGTAGTACTTCTACAATTTACTGGCAACTAGTTTCCAAAGTAATATATTTGTAAAAGAGCAAAAAAAATTCTGTGTAGTGTTGGCACTTTACACAATTGTCGTAACACGTGCCAAATAAACTTATTAACACCAAATTATATTTCTGGAAGTAAATTGAGGTGTTTAATTGCATACTAAAATAGTGATTTCACCACAGCTGTTTAACGAATGCAAATACTTCAACTTGCAAATAAAATAAAGAGTACGGATATGAGCTAGTCCTCATATGTTTCCGCCACAATGTCATCAACATTAAACAGATTGTCTGCGATCACTGTACCACTCACATTTTTAAATTAAATCCTAAAATGTGCCTATTGCGGTCAGTAAAACTAATCTGCCTGTAGGTATTACAGACTAATAGTGGCTAAATAAAAAATGCCGCCCTAAGCTGTCAGCCTATGAAATATTAGGCTTACGGTTTATTTTACATATACTTTTCACATTTTTTAATTCAGTCTCGAGCGTGTATACCTTCATAAATTTCAATCTGCGCTATGTTAACATTGTCGTACGTCACTTTTTACTGTTTATTATCATGTTATATTCATCAATATAGGGTAAACCTACCCTACGTCGTGATGCTAAGATTTCGGAATTCAGTAACAGAAATATGTTAATAATTTTGATTGTAATGTAATTGATGCACTGGTCATTTAATGTCAAAGTTAGACTTCCTGTATATACGGAGTACTTTCGCCAGGTCATTTTGGGTAGAAATAAGTTTTTCAGAAGCTGATAATTTTTGCTGCGATGCGTACACGACAAATTACAATGGTTGGGTGAAAAATATAATTAATTTACTGTCACGTACACTTGGATTTATTGAAATAAAAATGTAGGTTCTTTAAATTTTTACTGTTTAAATGTACGCTGTTTTGGCGCGAAATTAAAATTCTCTGTTTACATTGTGTAAAGGAAAATTAAATTAAAGTGGGCAAAAATTAATTCCAACACTCTAATGTAATATTGATAATTTCGTGGTACCTGTACAAATAATTTGCTTCATTTAGACTTTTTATCGACTATTTTCGTCAACGAACTGGAATAGTTAATTACATTTATTATTATTTACTTTTTTATAATAAGTATAGCAATATGTGTGCTGTCAACAACTATACTTCAAATATGTTTTGTTTTATTATTTTGTTAATGACCCAACGAGACGTTTATAACTAAACACATTTTTAAGAAATCACAATAAAATTTTGGCATGCTCAATAAATAACGTCGTATCCTCAAAGAGTGACGTCATATACCAAACAATGATTACTCGTGTATAGGGCCGCACAAACACAAAAACCGTGTTCCACGATGTTATTTTTGTTAACTCAATGGGATTTTGCAGTTCGAAAATTACGGAAAACAAAACGCATAACTGAAAAGAACAATCCCATTGGCAATGTGGAACACTGCCTCAATATACTAAATTGGAACGCTTGCGGGATCCAAATTCAAATTTACGAACTAGAAAATGTCATATATATACGGGATCGACATCGTCTTTATCACTGAAATGTTTCATAAACCTCAAACTGAACTAACACTCTTTGGCTACACAATATGCAGAACTGATCGTAATAGCAAATGAGGAGGCACGGCCATCTTAATCAAAACAACATACACCACAAATTCCCGCGTCTAATTTACAGAACATTGAAGCAACAGCTAAGAAAAAAAAACAGACGTTCGAACGTTCATATGGCATCAATATTGGCAGTCCACCAAACACTTAACTTACTGTACATAATTTAAACAAAATGATTGGCAAAGTACAAAGAATTTTTTTGCAGTTGCAAAACTACAGACTGAAATTGTAGACAAATCAATAGAAGCGCCACAAACCCCTGCATGCTATCCAATAAACGGCAATCAACCGGACATTATTTCAGTAGCAAGAATTGAATCGGAAACCTTAGACTAACTTGTTTCAGACCACTATCTAGTAATCATTAAAATAACTGTAAAATCCCACAGAAACAATAATTCTTTTCAAATTAAACCATCACACACGAACTGGAAAAATTTTTAATCGGATTTGATACAAAAATTAACAGTACCACCAGTAGTTAACTCTACGGACGACCTTAGTTTGTAAGTAATACTAACACATACCCTGAATGAAACCATCAAACAAAACACAACATTTTAAAATAAAAGACGATGAACTAGGCAAAATTATACAAAGATTAATTTTTTTAATCGCACAATGAAGACAGGCGAGAAATAGATAGTCTATCCCACGAACGAGTGCACTTTTTTGACAGGTGAAAGTTGTTTGTTTACATAAATTATATTTCCATGGATACACAGGTATTCAAACCAAGGAAATATCTGAAGCGGTAGGGAAGGAAAGAACTGATCAAGAGAGGAAGGTATGCGCTGGTAGGACCACAATGTTATCTACTGTTTCACAAACGTTAACTATGGCAACCAAGTCATGATTAATACCATTGTGCTGTCATCCAGGAATCAAAGTTTTTTGGGTTCACGCATATGTTGCCAGGCTTCTGTTCTCGTTTTGCTGCAATCTGGTTTGTGAAGAGCAAAGTCCAACGAGGGTTAGGAGACTGGTAATGCCCCTACGTCTTCCAGGAACTGACTACCTGTGTTGTCACGGAAACATGTATAAACAAACGACTTTAGAAGTGTCAAAGAAAGTGCACTTGTTCGTGGGATAGGCTATACCAAAGAACTAGGGACCCACGGGGAAAAATACGAATACATAAGGTTAAAAGACAATTAAAACAAAAACTAGATTCGCTAAAAATGCACAAATGAAGTAATGCCACACTAGAAGCGACCCAGAACCCGAGGGAATTGTGGCGACTCGCGAAGACACTCGCAGGAACAAATAATAAATTAACAACGCCCGCGATTGAAATATCACAAGGAATAGTATACACTGGTGAGAAAAAGCAAACGCAATAGCAGACACTATTCTCGCCACATGCGGAAATTCTAACATATTAACAATTTCTTAGGACTACAAAAACAGACGGAAGTCGAACCTATAACAGTCGCGGGAGTCATGGAAATTATTAAGACAAAAACAAATAATAAAGCGTGTAGGCTAGATAACATTAAAAAAAGCACTCAAAAAAACTACCCCTAAGTATTGAGACGCTGGTCAACTGGTCCCGATCGCAACATGTTACAGAGAATATTAAATATTTACGTCGCCCGATGTTTTTACGTCTCCCAATGTTTCAAACCTTCGAGATCGTCTAGAAATTCCTAAGCTGTGTAAAGGGACGTTGCTGCTTACTTGCATAATGTCCCGTCATCGATGATTGAATTGATATTGGGCCAGTGAGCCTTCCGGCCTATTCTGACGGGCAGCGAGACGATGGTCGCCGTCAACGTCTCCTGCGGGGCCGTCAGTGGGTTCCGGAATTAGCTGCAACCTAGCTTCATGAATTTCGAAGAAAGACTGTGAGCTCAAGTTGGTGGCCAGACCTCCCTGGGACCACGTTGGAGTGACGCCACAGCTCGCAGTTTGTGATAGGCTCCCTACTTCTCCTGCACCTGGTGGCGCCTTCATGACGGAAGACGGCGAGTGTTCAAAATTAAACAGGAGACACGCATGCACCAATTTTAAATACTTTAATACAATTGGACACTTTATAAATCCTAAACCGACATTTACCCCTCCTCAAATTCAGTGTTTCATGTGGGGAGAGGGCTTAGTGGAAATTAAAAATTTAAATACCGGCGTAGAGCCCAGATCGGGGTGATTTGGCTCTCGTCGGGGAAAAGGACACTATGCTACACCAAGTTAAATATTTCCACAATTTGGCCCTTCAGGCAAAAATGTTTACGTGTGAGGACTCAAGGTTGTAAAACAAATGGAAATTAGGGCAGCACTGTTAGATTTATTTTCTTTCTTTATTTTAGACGGTACTTGTTAATGTCAAGTTTGGCCCTTTCGGCAATAAATGAGGGTAAATTGTTATCTTAATGTTTGTAAATTATTAAAATACTTGTTGCTAACTTTTGTACACTTTGTATATACATATATATATATATATATATATATATGTTGGAATATATTAATATATATTTTTATAAGTATCAGTCTCTTATATTTTCACTGAGTAAAGTTCTCTCTCTCTCTGTTTGTAAGGTATGGCCCAAAAGTTCTCTGCCATTAGTCATTTCTTTATTTTATTCTTTGATAAATGTTTTTTTTCCTAGGATTTTTTGGAGCAAGCTATACTTGTACCACGTGATATTTTCGAGGGGCTACGGGTCCTGTGATACAAGTACCATGTTTGGTCTCAGTACAGTCGAATATTTACTTAACACTCTCTAGGAATATGACCAGGAGAATATTGGCTGAATATGTTTGTTAACACTTATTGCATAACTAGGTTGGTTGAAATTGTTCTAATGTTGTCATGTTACCAACTGATTAAAATAATATATGGCCTACATTTTGGCTGTAAATTTCTAAGAAATTATGACTTCATTGTTGTTTGCAGTGACGGCTCTAAAGTTCTTGAAAGACACGGCACAAGTTGTCGATAACTGTACACTCCTGTGAACGCTCCATCGTATACCAATGACCATGAAATATCTACTGGCTACTTATTGTGTTGTGACCAGTACGTAATAAGCGGTACATACATACCAGAATGTCAGTGGCTGTAACGCCAACTAGCGTACAACCCTATACAGTTCTCTGCCTTGTGCTATCCCAGACAACAACCCTAGAGCCACCACTGGTTGTTTGACGTGCAAAATTTGGCCGGTATTGGTCTAGTAGTATCTAAGCCAAAACCGAAGCTGTTATTCATTCGTAACTTGCTAACTTATAAAATAGGAAAATAGTGAGATTAGGCCTCTATAAGCCTACATTCAATGTTTAGATTATCAACTTTCAAAAATTGTTTTTTTTTATGTGTACAATGTTTACTAAAATACTATCAAGGCCTTTCGTTTTTCATATCGTGTTTGCTTCCAAAACGGTGTATATACAGCAACTATCTGCCCAGACGCGGTTTTGCCCAAGTGGTTTTTTGAAGGAAAACTTTAACGATTGCTTATCATGTTAATGATAATGAGGTCTAGTCGAAAAAACCCATTTGATAACTTTTCTCCCTAAAGCATAACAATACCGCATAACGTTTATGATACATGTAGGATATTGGGAAAATACATTTTACCCTCTTTTCACCCTTTAGTAGATGCCAACACCGCAAGGGAAATCTACACTTCATGCTCATACTTCAAATAGAAAATTAACTGTTCTGCCAGCTGCCACATATGTGCGTATATATTATCACAGCAGTTCCCCGCCGTCTTATCTTACATGGAATTCGAACCCAAAACCTCCTACCGGTTTTCTAAAAATTTACGTCAAGATATATCGTCGGAATTCTTACGAAATTATGTGTGTTTATACTGGCTCGTAACCAAAGAGGTATACGTACGCTTAGGGAAAAATAAATGAAACACTTTTCATTATTTCTCCGTGATCGTAAGCTACCTGCTTTCTGGGATCTCTGGGACATTTGTCATCTTCCCACCCGCTAAATTGTATCTTCAAAAACTGCTGGCAAGTTTAAGAGACACAAAGGATTAACTGAAAACGCGTTTTATTTTGTTAATGCTCTTAGATGTCGAATTCAAAAAATCTTGAAACTCGTTTTAGATATATGAGTAAGTTTCATTCTGAAGTAAAACTCAGTTCAATATTTCAACAGGTTTAAGAGTTATCGAGGGTTCGTTGGAGATACAAATTTGTTCCTTTCCACGTCCTTAATTTTTGAATTTCGTATTATCGAAAAGTTAAGTGATATGTATTTTTGTAAACTTCATTCTGAAACAAAAATTACCTTGATACCTGAACGCGTTTAAGCGCTATCGAGGATTTATTAAAAACATTTTTCACCCCTTTTCGCCCACTTTATTTAAGAATTTTGAATAATCCCTTGTTAGTGTGTGCGTACGGCGTAAGGGGATGCCACCCTCAAAATGTCACGCCTGTAGGACTAGTGGTTGCGGCTGTGCTTTTTATGAGTAGGGCAAATTGTTTTACGTATAGAGACTAACGCATTCATTCCACTGCTTGAAATACGAACTATTAAACAAAACATTCAGTTTACATCCATGCAAAATAGTAGACATGCAAAATAAAAACGAATTAATACAAACCTTGAATGATGAACTGCAATAACTAGATTTTTGTTTCAATCGCTTTAATAGTATACAACAATTGGATTTTAAAATTAATACAATTGTTAGCTACTATTTCAAGATTATTTATAGTTACAGCAGTAAATCCTGTGCAATTCCTAGTTTGACTGTAAAAATTTCAATTATATAACCTCTGAATCAGGCTAATAATGCCCAACAGCGCAATTGAGAATTCAATGAAAACACATTTCGCCCATTTTTCACCCCTATAATTAGGGACCCCTAATTTTTGCGGAAAGAATTTTGCCCCACTTTGTTTCAGTGACTTACGTGGACATCTGGTACTCATCTTCACAATCAGTGATTGGTCGTCTTAGCTCTGACGTATCTTGGAGATTTACTGGCAAATCACGGACTTGTGAAGTTGTAGTAACGTTGTGATTGGCACAGTAAAGTCAGAGACGTCACTTCACAAAGACCCGTTACCAATAACCATGAAGTATAACTGCAGGTGTGCACGTAAGTCACTGAAACAAAGTGGGGCAAAATTCTTTTCGCGAAAATCAGGGGTCCTTACTTACGAAGTTTCCAAAATCTATTATTAGAGGATGCCTATCACACAAGGCGAAGCCGCCTTCAAATGTCATGCCTGTAGTTTCAGCGGTTTGGGCTGGGCGTTCATGAGTGTGTGAGGAAGTAAACGGGGCACATTATTTTACATATAGAGATAAACGCAGTCATTTAACTGTTTAAACTACGAATTATTAAAAATATGTGACTTTGTTTAGATCCACGTATTAGTAGTTGACCTACAAAAATAATAACTAATTAATTTAAAGCTTGGACGATCAACTGAAATTAATGTATTTTTGTTTCAATCGCTTCCATACTATCCGGAAATTGGGTTTTTTAAAAAAAAATATTTATCTACAATAATAAATCGTGTGCAATTGAAAGTTTAAATACAAAACATGAAAGAATATAAACATTATAATCGGAATAATGGTGCCCAAATGATGAAATGAATTTTTAGTTATTCACTTAGTGCTTATTTTTAAAATGGCGTGGATGATCAATATTTCCTCTTTAATTAAATTCTTATGAGTGAACTGGCAAAATAACAAATTTGGTGGTAAATAGTCAAATGTTGCCTGAGATATACAAAACAGTATTCTAAATTTTAATTTAATCGCAGCAGATTCAAATATAAGTACCTAACTTTGTTCAACCTTATAAATATCACATTTGCTTGCAAAATAATATATGTTCACCAATTTCGAAAAAATACGGTTAACAGTTTGAAAATAATATTTTAAAGGGAAACACAGACACATCGATACAAACAGGAATGTAATCTCACAAATATCTTTGTGATTCGGAAAGTATGCTAGAGAACGATAAGAATTTACCCTTATTTAATTACAATTATATATATATATATTCTTTATGATTCAGGCTAGATAACAAATATGTAGCAAATTAAAATTATTTACTTCTTAATAGATCAATATTAAATGAAATTCTCTCAAACTAAAAACACTAATTAAAATTTACCAAGGAATATTGCCGTGGCGAATGGCTGTCATAAGTTTTATCCTCTCAAATTTAAATTTCATTTAATATAAATATTGTATTGACATTTAAGTTTTACTTCTATTTCTAGGTTTTTTTGATATGTATAAGGCTTAGAGCTGCAATGACGGACACGCCAGTGGGAACAACAAAACCCTGATGGATGGACTTGAGAGTTTACTATTAAAAGTTTTTTACATCTTACAAACGAAGAAAGAGCTTAATATGCGCATACACTAAATACAACACACCAGGTTCCCTTCTTTAATTGTGGTCATTATTTGTGACCACATGCAAAGTACAGATGAGTGTTTCGTGTAAGTCATCTAAATGCTTCATTACACTAATATTTAATACGATTTATTTTACTTAGGTACTCTCGTTGTTAATGAATTGTGACAGAAGCCGGCAGACCCGATCTTCAAATATTTGCGGTCAAAATGTATGATTCTATGTATCTGTACAATTATGTTTGTATCATTTCTGCTCTGTTGCCGCAGAAACCTCGCAGACACATGCTCGTGACTGTGGTGACCTTAACACATGTGATGCTATAATTGCCTCGAAACAGTTCTTTTGGGATCGGAGTTCACGGTAATGTCGTATAACTATGATAAGAACACAGGAGGAAAACTTGTGCAGTATGCTTCGTTAAATCAGATGCTGCATCCTGCAACTAACTTGTAATCAACTATCTTTACGAGGATACACGAATTTTAATTTAGCAGCTTAGCTACTGAAATAAAAAATTACTGCGTGTTTAAATAATATATTTATGTTTCGGAACTCGTGGAAATAAACGCATTACAACTGCAAAAACCATTATCTTTATTTACGTCGTCTCAGTTTAGCTTGCTGCTACACAACATTACTCATATGTTGGTTTTGATATGTGTGGTGTTATGTTGGTAACCCAGCTTGCATCGGCGTACAAATTAATATATGAAGGTGCCATGTTTATAACGTTCATTTGCCGATACGTCCCTAAGTTAAGGGCGCGGATCTACAGCAATTTTCATCATTGTTATTTTATTTTTTATTTGTACCAGATATTTTTTTGCTTGTTTTAGACACAAAATGGGACAAAATTTGGCCTTTATGAAATTTTTTATCTCTCATAGTTTTCACGTAATGGCTTGTTAAATTCATATTTTGAATGTTTCCGTTTTAACGACTACACTAAAACCAACTGATATACCAAACTCAAAAAAATCACAGTGGATAAAAACATTGCTGGCTACAATGACATGCTCATGAAATTTAAGAATAAAAATTATTTGTATTTTTAAAAAAAATATTGAACTTTATAAATTTTTATTTTCAGGTTCAACATTTTTTTTTAAATTCAAATAATTTTTATTCTTTAATTTTATGAGCATGTCATTGTAGCCTGCAATGTCTTTATCCACTGTGATTTTTTGAGTTTGGTATATCAGTTGGTTTTAGTGTAGTCGTTAAAACGGAAACATGCAACATATGAATTTAACAAGCCATTACGCGAAAACTATGAGAGAGAAAACAATTTCATAAGAGCCAAATTTAGTCACATTTTGTGTCTAAAACAAGAAAAAAATATCTGATACGAATAAAAAATAAGAAAATGGTGATGAAAATTGCGGTAGACCGCGCCCTTAAGGTTAAATCTGCACTTTTACATACACATGAGTGATTTGGCAAGTATCGCAGATTTTCCTTTGAAGCGATGTCTAACTGCGCAGTTTACTTGTATAGTTACTGTTGAGTGGCAACGCTGTCTGAGTCGCCCATTAAGTTAAGGAACACTTGGCTGAATTTTTCGACATACATTTAAATGACGCGTTGAATGTACATGTTCTTTTGCGTGAGTAGCACTTTTGGCCAACATATCAGGTATTTCATTACTGCCACATAAACAGTTAATATTTTAAAGGATGTATTCTACGATATCTAAATATGTGCTGTTTAAATAGACAACATGAAAATAAAACCTAGCAGGAAAGTGATTATACGCAATAAGAAGGCGGCCACTGCTATTAGCTATTTTCATGAAAAGGAAAGATTTCATAGCTGATGTATTAACAGGTTTGATGTCTCAGTAACGCATAACATCATGTACAAATCGTAGTTTATCTTCAATATTTTTCTGATACTTGGTAGAAGTAACTCAATTTTGAATGGCTCATACCTAGGGCCATGATCTTTTCGCGAAAAGAATTTAGCCTCACTTTGTCCCAATGTCTTACGTACACATCTGCAGATGTGTTTCATGGTTATTGGCAGCGTGTCTGGGTGGTGACGTCTGTCATTTGACTGTGCCAACCACAGTAAGGTTACTAACACACCACGCGTCTGTAATTTGCCAGTAGAACCACACGACACGTGATATTTTAAACATTCTTCTGTTCTTCCCCCATGACCTCCGATTCGGGGAATGATCTTTTATTTGCCTGTATTGTCCCCAATTGAATTTTATTTCTTTTCATTTTAGTCCACTAGTAACACCAAATTGGTGGAGATTGGGGCTATTATTTATTGTTTCTCCTTGAGTTTTGTATATAATTTTTGTGGTGGGTCTTTGTAAAAAAAATCTTTCCGCGAAAAGTTTATGGTCCTACAATATGCCATTCAACGTCCCTTACAAACGTAAAGTGAGACTGTAGTGAGCAAGAGCGACGACATTACTTTTTCTTCAGTGTGTTTTTCTCAAAAGAGATTTAGTGAAATTAAACATTTTCCTTTCCATTGTGGGAATATTATAGTTTTCGCCCGGAATTGTAGTTATCAAAAAATTGAAACGCAAACTATTCAAAATAATTTTGATTCGTAGTGTCTTAATAGTATTATTACTCTGCAATTAATACCATATTTTATAATGTCATCATCAAAATTTGGCTGTGTCGCATATGTTCTGCACTGCCAGCTAACTGGCCCAACATGCCATGACTACAAACAAGCTGCGCTGTGAACCGAATACATATTGTATCTCTAATGCGAACATTTATGCAGATAGGGTTTTAACGCTCTACAACTTTTATTCGGAACATTTTCCTATTTTATATCAATTTAATTTAAATCACCGAAGTATTACTACACAACATTTAAAATAATCGAAAACAATTTTCTTATCCCATGTAATCTGAATAGAAAGTGAGTTAATGTAATAAATGTACGTCATCAGCGTGAAAGCCATTTCGATAAAAAAGATACTGAAAAAAAGTAAAACACAAAATGTTAAATAGTTCGAGCGCAACGTAACTTTTTCCCAAATATCGCTAAAATACCAACCTAGCCGCTTTATTTTTCAAAATGGAAAACCAGCCCGGTATTTCGGGACTTTTAAGAAGATGAGCAGAAGATATTACCTAACATACATGTGAAGTTATTTTCTTTTTTAGGCTTAGGTCAAAACAAAACCTAATGGCACTGTACTCTGATATAAAAAGAAAGCTAATGTGTACAAGTATTCGAATTACTAACAAAAATACTTTTCAGAAAACAATAAAATATTTTATTAACTGCGCTGATACAAATGACACAAAATAGTTTTTTTTTTTTTTTTTCAAGATAAAACGATGTTAACATCTCCGCCTCTTAATTTTAGTCGTTCCTTGTCAGTTGGAACATCAAACATATTTTTGACAAGCTTCGAGAAAATAATAACTTTCATTATTTCTAAGACTTGACTTAGGACTGCATGTACTTGGCGTTCGTTTTTATTATTTCCTGCTTTAAAATTGTATTGCATTCTTGTATAAGCAATGCGTTTTAAATAGTTTCCAGATAAATGATCGCTAAAGGTATTTTACAAAATATGTGTTAGTTACCCCACACTGGATTACAGGTATTTGTGTCAACATTGTATACTTTAACTGGTTGTGGACAAAACGTTCCCATCTAAAAACGTTTCATGGTGTGGCCTTTACTCCTAATTTCAGTTTGACACCCTTTGACATGTAACCTATTGTGTGTACATGTTTCTTGAGAAAATAAATTTAACCATTAAACTTTTATAATTCAGGATTTCAGGCAAATCTACATGATTCTTATTTTATGCACATATATTAAAATTAACTTGTTAATTTTTTTCGGTAATATAAATTTGACGATTGAAAACACTTAGGATATTTTCGCCAAACATATAGTTTGCTATTAAATATAATAAAAAAACTAACACAACAGTTAACGTAAATGTTTTTTTAACGCAGTGTTAAATTATGCATTTTTTAAGATTCCAAGCTCATAATTAGAAAGTAATATTGTACATTTCATATAAAAGGTTTACTGATATCTAGTAGATATCATAAACAACAATGGGTTATTTTTAACTAGGGCGTTAATAAAATTAATACAGCAATTTTGAAGCCAAATATTTTATGTTAAGGTACAAACATATACTTATAATGGAAAATTGCATTATAGGCTACGCAATTAAAATTAAATTAATGCATTTTTCATCACGAGCTTGAGCTTACAGACTAACCAAATTTCACCGAGCCTGCAGTCAAGCAAGCTATTTTGCAGCGTGATGATAATGCCAAAGACAATCTGACTTAAGATTAAATGTGTCCCTAATTGTGAAGCTGCTACTTGATCTGCGAATATTCATACTTTTGCATGAAAAATAGCACTGCTTTAATTTTAACAGAAATGCTGCACCTTATGTTTGATATTGCGACATCAGAATTTTTTATCTGAATAGTGTATGTATAGAGTATGTATGTGTATCATGTATGATATATATATATATATATATATATATATATATATATATATATATATATATATATATATATATAGTATTTTAAAAACACATGTGTTATTTCTGCTAGTATAGTACTTCTCATAAATTTCTTATATTTAAATTAAAAGTGATTGCTCAAACTATGTTAACTACTCAAAACACACACACACACACACACACACATATATATATATATATATATATATATATATATATATATATATATATATAATAGATCACGAAGTAGCTTGTAATTTGAAAAGTAGGTCAAGTTGTAACCTGTTAATTAAAAAAAAAATTAGGTCGGGACGTATTAATTGAAAAAAACCGGTCAGTTTGCAGTATGTTAGTTAAAAAGAAAAAGGTCAGTTTGTAAATGGTTTGTTAAAAATTCAGGTTGAAACCTGTTAACAAAAAAAATCCTGGAAACAAATTTACATGAAACTGAGCCATCTGACTAGCTGGCCTGACATAGCGTTTCTTGTTTCTGATTGGCTAACTGACTTGTGTCAATATTTACAGTGCATATGCCTCGTAATGTATTCGGACGTTCTGTCGCACTATTAAGGTTTACGATGCAAACGTAAGCATACGGAAATGCAAGTTAGGTTTTCTTACGACACAGTTTATGGTGACGCATACGTGTCGTTTAGAATTTCGTCGCCGACGTAAATACGTGTATGAAATGATTATATTTTATTTATTGTCGTAAAGCGTAAGGGGTTCAGCTAATAGGAAAGTAGTATACAAGATAAAAACGTACAGTAATACTCCCGCCCAACGCCACTTCTGCCTTCGTTGCCTAGCAACCGATATAAGTATATCTGGCGAAGGTATTCACTTACGTGGTTTAAAAATACATATTATATTTGAATTGAGATACACTTGTTGCTCGCTCCTAGACATTTTCACACCTTTCACAAAGTGAAAAGAAAGTGTTTGCGTGTATTTGAATGTATGTGGTGTAAAATTATTTTATTAACGTATTCAAATTTGGCAAATTTTTCGCCGAATAGTTTTAACCACCTTAGGCTTACAATATGATTGAAAATAATTTTCTTGGAAAAGTAAATCTTTTCGAATAAGGTAGGCTAACGAACGAATTTTTTTATGTGACGAGTGTAGCGTAACACAACCTACTTTACACCAGCAAGAAGTGGTGTTTGTGCCGTTCTGTGAAGAAATAACGAGTTATGTATTTTTATTTTACGTGGTAATTTGCCTACCTACATTCTTATGTTTTCCTTATGTTAATTAGTACTAAAACTACGCTTATTTGCACAATGCAAAGTAACCCTGTATTGATACAGATGAACTACATCATATTTGTTGCAGAGGTTTTTTAAATGAAAATACAAACACAGGAATAACATATGCAGCTAGGTTATTATTATGAAATTCTTCGTTTGTGCAGTTTGTAAGCAACAGAGGATTGAGTTGCTTTTTTCACAAATAAGGTCAGGAGGGTACGGTAATACGCAAATTTGATACCTTTATTGTTTTAGTTGCCGCAGAACACATATTTTCGAGGAATTCTTTAGGAAATAATTAGCTCCAAAACATTTTCAAGGCAGTTAGGCAAAACAGATTTAAGAAAACACGTCACATATTAAACTATGGCCACAGGAAAAAATAAGTAAGTAACACAGCAAATACGGAAGACGTAGGAAATTTACAACATCGAATAATCATGACATCAATTACATGAGATCAATAAGAAACCCAAAAATATAGTGGCCCACTTAAAACACCGAAAGCAAATTAACGAACAGCTGACACCAGCGGCCATTTTCCAACAATAGACTAAATGCACATTGTACACACAAGACCATCGTAAACCGCAGGTTTTTGTTCTTATATTACGTTATTACGGTTACGGTTATAGGGCCCTAGTTACTGTTATTGCGCACATGTTTGCGTCGTAAACCGACCCTTATGAACCGGTCCGTGACGTGCTGAGGCCTTAGGAGAAGCTGGAAATTCCCACGCTCTGGCATGTGCCGGTTACGTTCCAAGAAAATCGTCAGTTAGGAAAATACTTGAAGTTTGACCTCTTATGTGTCCGTGTTGAACCGCACGAACAAAGATATCGGGATTTTCCTTAGTGTTTAGTAATTTACATTCTGGTCTTAAAACGATCTCTCTGCTAACCGATTCAGTAGTTTTTAAACATATAAATACGAAGAACGACGACATCGAAAACACTTTATGTTAGTGCCGTTACCAGAAGCATCAGCAGTACTAACGTTCAACGGGGAAAATCTGCTCTTCATTGCCGTAAAAATGGTGAAAAATTTCCGCTCAGTATTGCTGTTGGTCTGCATCACGTTTTTGGTGATCGTTTCATCCCCGCAAAATGGCGTCGAAGCGGACACGTACATCGGCAGCTGTTATTGGGGCCTTATTGACTACGTTTCAAATTGCAACCAGGAGTGCCAGAGACGTGGATTCAGAGGAGGTCATTGTGGAAGCTTCTTTAATATCAGATGTTGGTGCGAAACGTAAGACTTTTTACTAAACACAAGACATTAACTAAACGTAAATGAACAGTTAACATCACGAGTCAAGATTATTGAACGTCCGTATTGGCGGATTTTGGGAAGATCCATAGGTTATTAAACTACAAATTCATAACCTATGTTTTATTTTTAATCTTGTACTACGTATCTTCAATAAAAGTGTACTGTCTAAATATTCAATTGCTTCATTTGATTCCAGAATGTGTATTTTGTATGTATATTTCTGTGTTTTTACCAGGAAACAGTGTTTTTATTCATATAAAAACCATGCTGTAAACATTGAAACATTTTGAAGAAAATTTTTAGAGAATTTTTGACACCTAGTGGTGATCCCATCAAGGCCACGAGCAATCACATCTACTGCTTCACGAGAATTGTTTTTTTTTTTTTTTGTTTAATTCCTAAAAGAGAGCAGACGTCGAAAAACTGTTGTACAGTTTTGTTAAGAAAGGTTTTTACTATGCAAACGAATTTTTATAAACAAAAAATATAGATTTGGCTAATTAGTTAATTAATTAGAATTCTCTTAAGTGCAAAATTAGACAACACCATTGTGTATTCTGTCTTGAAAAATTAGCAAACATAGTATACATTATTTTTAACAGAACAGTGCAACCGTTTTTCGGTATCTGCTCTCGTTTAGAATTTAAAAAATAATTATCGTAAAGCAGTAGAAATTATGGATTATAGCCTTAAAGCTGCTGGTTTAACACAATTCATTACATTTCGCTAAGTTTTTACGATAATTTGTTAAAGAGGTGAAAACGTATTACTAACGCCGTATTTATTTGGCGTTTGTGTGTGTGTGTGTGTGGAACATAGAAAGAGAAAGTAAAAGACTAGCCATTTGCTGGTAAGATTGACTATAAGGAAAACAGCTTTGCACACAAGACGGTGCTCTTAAATGTGCGTGTGTGTGTATACACACAAAACTATTCGAACATACAAATAGTTTTCAGAATATATAAACAGTCAGTAAAACATAAGAGATGGTTGGCATCCCTTCGAGACAACGCGCATCCGTCTGCGCATGTATCTGTGAGGTCAGAGCGTCAGGGCACCTAAAGGCCGATTAACGTCTGTCGCAGACAACGCTGAACAGATAGAGAAGACAGAGCGGACTTCAGTCCTAGCGATTCACACGATCGCGGACTGCCGTGAATTTTCTGCGTACCCATAATGAACTACTTCATTCACATGACTGTATGTGGCGAGAGTTATCTTTTCATATACTTAAATATTATTTTTGTTATATAGCTAAACATAATTGTTTATTTCTACGAAAAATTGAACACTGGAATATAGTTCAAGACTTATTTTAAAAGCTGAAAGTGAGAAATGTGAATGGACTCATGTTAAGTGTAAATTTGTGCTACAAAATTAGCCGCGGAGTTATGTATGGTGAATATATTTAATTGTCTTTTTAAATAAGTGTCATCATTATCCTAGACATATCCTACTGACCCCAAAACTAATTCGCTTAACTACTTAAATATGTCGTCACAATTGTAGCTAGTCACTGTAAAATATATTTTTATTTTAATGCGGTTTTCACTGTGGTCTTTCTGACAGTTTCGGCAGTTGAAAAATATGTAAAAACAGCTATATTATAATTAATTTATTAGGTATACGGACACTACAAACTCATAAAAAAAGGTTAAAGGAATCCATAAATGGGTGATCAATAAGAAAATTACCTTCCAGGACTACATCGGAGCTCTGAACAGAGAGAAGGCTATGCGAGTTACTGTACATAGTATAAGATCACGGGAGAAGCAACTATATTCCGAGTGTAGCAACAAACTGGCGCTTATTTGGCTAGACGACAAGCGATGTGTGTGCGAAGATGGAGTAAACACTCTACCACATGGATACTCTAACTGAAGGTAAGACGTGTTCATTATACAGACACTATTTAAAGTTTATCACTGTAGCAAACTATTTCCTTAGCAATAATGTACTGAGCGTTAGTAATGTGATGAAACATCTCTCCCGACAGTGTCTTGCAACCTTACTTCACCGAGAAGATCCGCAGAATAAGCTGAAACGTTATTATTACGCAAGGTCTAGTACCTAATGCAACACCCATACTGCTAGCGGACTGCGATGAAGAGGGGCTTGGTACACTACTAGCCGCTAAAAGAATTAGCAATATGACGAGAAGACTAGCGAAGAAATCACGGGACTCGCCAAGGCTACATCGTCAAACTGTTTAAGCAACATTGCCGCATCACTGAGGACACTTACCGATATACATTAGACCCGATGTCTCACAACAGCTCAAAAATGTTATTGAATATAAATGTATACAAAATAATAAATATTCGCAAATATGTGTCCCAAAGCAAAATGAATGAGTCCAAAAAATTGCAGTACTACAATGTAAGAAAAGGTAGAGTTAGTGCATGAAAGAGGAGGAGGGTGAATTGGTACGAGGTTATCTCATGTACGATAAGGTAAGATACAGGCAAGAAAAAAATAAATAAATAACATGTTGTACACAAACATCTACATACAAGAAAATTACTTAAACCAAAGCACCAATAGTTACTGTACAACACTAGAAACCACATAACAAAGTTGAACGTACAAGAAAATAAATAAAAAAAACTTTGGAAGACAAAACGCGACAGGGGTGTTACAGCCGGGTGTTAGTTCCAGCTTAGAGATGCCTACGTCTTTCGGCACTTTAAACCACTGAGTGACAGAGAACCGCCATTATGTCAGTGTGATTCTGACGAGTTATTTAGAAGTGTTGCAATAAGTGTCCATATCATGGCGGCAGACTGCTGACGACGACTTAATAATCTTCGAAATAATTTATTCACGTATCGTTGAGACTAATGGGCGTGAATTCACTAAATGCAGGATTAATATCGGACTAATAAATCGGTAGTAAATCGGCTATATCAGGAAAGGATAGTCCTAACTAGCTACCCATTTCAAATTGGACTTGCTGACTTTTATTTACTTACTTATTCATTTATCAAAATCGAAGCAAGGAACTTCGCAACTTACGTACCTTCTAGTGGAAAATAACTGGTTCACTCAGCAAATGTACCTGCGCAGTTTTTTATACACAAGCGTAGCGCACATGCGCTAAATTCGGGATTGTTATGGTAAAAAATAGTGTAGTTCCGTTGTCCAAATCCAATTGTATCTTAATTATCACTGCGCAACTCTGGACGCAAAGAAGCAAATGTGGCTAATTGAATGTAAACTTTAAGAAATCTACTAATCTTAAAATTATTCCTGAATGCATTTGTTAAGTTTATCGTGATTAGAAAAAAATGCCAGGGGTATTAACCCTGCAGGAGTGTTTGTATTTTATTTGTTATGTTTATATTTTTATAAACTATGTATTTGTTCGAAGTTAAAATTATTTAGTCTCAAATGTCTTGCTCTTTTTCGTATGGACTTTAGTTAACAGATAGTATCCTGATTATTACATAGATAATATCCTGATTAGCTTACGATTAATAATCCGACTAGCTTTTGTAAATTGTAACATCACAATCTAATTTCGGAAAGTATATTTTATTTGCAAAGCTGATCGAATAGAAATACCAAAGTAGTCACGTAGCAGTCGAGAAATTCACAGAAAGGCCTTGAAGTAGTGGCGAAGTAGCTACGAAGGTTATGAAATTCATGTAGCAGTCACGAAATTGTCCCTAAGCAAATACAAATGTCACAAAGCTGTCGCGAAGAAGGCTTGAAATTGTTCTGAAGGAATCGTGAAGTAGTTGTGACAAAGGCATATAGGAGTCAGGTAGGGAAAATTAAGTGGGTTTTACATCGCGAAGACAGAGAGGTCATTAGATACAGTGACTTGCAACTTCACACAATGATAGACACTAGGAGTGGACTCAACCATGGCCTTTGTTAAGGCTGTCCCAGACGCTAGCATTAAAGATAGGGTGAAATTGGATTTGTAGCAAACACAACCTAAGTAAGATAGAAATATGAAATAAACGGCAAATTCAAGATATTTACAACATTATTCCGGCTATATGGGTAAAATTTTATTTTTTAAAGGCGAACTATTTAAAGTTATAAGAACCTCATAACTAACAGGCTATTAAATGAACGTAATATTAGTTACAACTGCTCGTTTTATCAAGAAAAATGCATTAGAAAAGTCTACGAGGGTATATATGTAGCTTTAACGCTGTGTAAACTGTGAGTAGAAGAAAAAATTGTCGAGGTGATTGCGGCCGGCGTGACTGGGATGCCGTGTGGCAGACACTCATGTGGAGACGGACGGAGACGAGTCAGCCCGCACAGGGTTGCCATATACAGGGTGGCCAAGAATAAGTGTTACAAATTGATAGGGATGGTAGATGTGCATGTTTGGAACATATTTGATTAAGGAACCCATGTCCGGAAACGCATCCTTATACCTGCAATGGTGCACCAAAGTAACAGGGGTAGGCAGGCAACCTGGCGACAACAAGCCAGTGAAAACATATGTTGTGTTGTGTTATGTACTACCTGCTTTGACGCTCTGTGACTGTACGAGACACCGTGCATGTGTTACACTCGCTACGTTTATTGTCGTAGTTGTAGAGGCTACATGGAAGGCTACACATTGGCGGAGCTAGCCGATATGCATTTAGTGTATGGTGCAGCAGGCGGCAATGGAAGAGAGGCGGAGAGACAGTATCGTCAGAGGTTTCCTAACCGACGGCACCCTGCACACACAATGTTCGCACGCATTGACCGCCGTTTGCGGGACACGGGTTCGCTGTACGTCACGAAGCCAGCAAGTGG
>PNEQ01016557.1:0-34815 GCA_003012365.1 Medauroidea extradentata
GTCGTAGAATACATATTTACCTCACCTAGCGGTAACATTCTCAACTAAATCCTCAATGAGGTTGTTCTGAAAGCCACAAGGTAGCGTTTGCTGTACAAAACAGAAAATGTGAAAAAACCACCCATTTGGCTGTTTTAGCCTCTCCTGTAAAACTCTCTGTAATAAGTTAAGGTCCCTTTTCCCGTGGTGCCTCACATATGTAGAATTGTTTTATTTTTAATTTTATCTAAAGTCTGAGAAGAAAAGTATGACATTTGCGGTAGTAGAGTGAATTATATTTGCCCTGCAGTACGGTAAAATCATCGCTGTTGAACTTTTAACGTGTATTTAGGCCGCAATCAGTCCAGCAAATTAAGAATAAGTATAGTCATTGTTTGATTACAACATAAATAGCCTATATCCAGGGGCGTCATTTCAGGTTTTTCTAGGGGGGGGGGGCAAGATTTTGTTTTCCGGCGACAGTGACCTTGTTGCATATTTTTTATTAACTAAGCATATATAAATTAGATACTTTAATAATAAAACATCAGATTTACGTACTTAAGTTAGCATTATTTAAATTTAAAAATACAAAAAATATATTTATACACATAAAATTCTTAATTCAAGGGGGCATTTGCACCCCCCCCCTCCCTGTAGCTCCAAATGACGCCCCTGCCTATATCATGTTAATAGTTCGACTGCTATACTTGAACTGTAGCGCAAGCTAAACAGAATTCATACTATAATCGCAGATTTCACACATTTCTTATATATATATATATATATATATATATATATATATATATAAATGAAACTAAAAATAAATAACTAAATACGTGGGGTGACACCACCTTAAGGGCTTGGGCCCGAGTTTCTCGGCTTTCCAGAGAATTATTTTTTAAAATCCATACGAGAGTCAATACCGTAAAATTGCATCGTAACTTTTTTTGCTAATTGGTTTTACTATGCAATGTAATTTTTCGAGACAAACTGTACGATGAGTATAGCTAATTTATCAATTAAAGGGAAATTTCGTTTATTAACTAATTAGCAACTATTTTGCAATCTTCTGACTCGACAAAATTAGAGTATGTAGTTTAAATCAGTCATAACAAAGTTACGAAGCGATTTTACGATATCGGCTCCCATTTATGTTTTAAAAAATAATTGTCGTTAAATGCGAAGAAACTCGGGTCCATGCCCTTAAGAGGGCGTGGTACATTATTCAACGCTAAAAGCATTAATCTATAACTGTAGGTTTCCTGAAGCCGATTTGCGACAATTAAACAATAGCAATCCTAGAGAATAGTTTTAGCCAACGTTTTAAACAAAATTGTTTCCAGTGTTACGAACTTCTGAGGCACAATCTCTGACGCCGGAACCTCGTGCATTTAACTGCGGCGCAAGATATCATGCGTAACGAATTAGTAATTTTGGATAAATATTTACTCATAAAGTTGGCAAATACCATTATCTAGGATAGTCGTTGAGTATTTTATCCATATTGGCTTCGAAAAAAGCGTAGAAATAAATCGAAGTTTTCAGCGTTTATTTATCTACCACGCACTCTTACGTAACTACGTTGAGATGAAACTACAACGAGGCATCTATTTGTTTCAACAACCACAAAATACTGAACACGATCTATTCATGTCTGTATTGGAATTGACATTCCGCCGCCTACTAGGCAGGCGGATTTATTACAACACTTCGGGTCAAAATTCTGGTAATAGTTCTGCAATCAGTGTTCAAAATAGCCTTATTTTAATTTTGATATTGGAATGAAACAATACCTCAAGGGAAATAATTTCCACTATTTAAAAACTTGGACTTATGGAGCGCCAGTTGTCTCGGTGAAAGGCGCGTCGCAGGACGATATATAGGTTGGAGGGGGCGGAGGGGCGGAAGCTGATCTTACATGCACGGCCCGTGCACACCCCACTTCCGGGTTGGCGACCCCGTGCGCCTCAGGCGGTAGCCGACACCAACTACACCCTGTCATGGGGAGCAAACCACAATGACCTTGCTTGCTGTGTAGAAGGGTTGGGGGGAAGAAGTGAGCGGGAAGGGGAAACTAGACTAAACATGTAGACTGATTCTCGCCATCTGCTCTCGTCTCAGCGCAGGGACGTCAGAGGGATGGCAACTCCAAAATCCTGGTAGATACATACCTCACAGAAAAAAAAAAAAAAAAAAAAAAAAAAAAAAAAAAAAAAAAAAAAAAAAAAAAAAAAAAAAAAAAAAAAAAAAAAAAAAAAAAAAAAAAAAAAAAAAAAAAAAAAAACTGGTACGTCATGACAACCTCGTACATCAAAAATATCCGTTGTTTTGGGTATTCTGATTAACAGCAAATACTGCAATCAATGCAAATTCAAGCTGTTTGTAAATAACTACCGACAGTCCCGCCCGCAGTGATGCTATTATCCTGCACTGTATTAGAAGAAAATGAATGCAGATTCGTATATTCATGTTTGAAAATTAGGATCTCTTTTTGCGTAAAAAGAGTGCAGTACTGAAAATACTTTTTAGTGATGCATTTTATTACAAGAGAACGCAAATGTTGAAATCTTGGTATTTTCGCGTACGAAGACGAAAGTATGTTGGTGTATTGTATAGCACACTGAAAACTGGAATGTGTACCAAAAAACTGGTACGTCTAACACCCTTGACCTAGTGGTCTTCGAGTTTGCTTTTTTATCATCAGATAATAAAGGTGCAAGTCGTACCGATGAAACTGGTACGCGCGTCAGTATTAAGGCTGTTTTAATGCATCTACTTCGGTTCGTACGACAGCATAAATCAGAAGTCGGACCGACTTGTATACGACACTATTAGCTATTGCCGGCCCAATGAAGAAACATGTCGTTCCGGCATGGGTTGGATTGAAGAGGCAGTGCCGACAATACAATCGTCAGTGATGGATCCCATATTATTGTATGCAGCGTATAAGCAAATTTATTTCGAAAAGACGGAAAAGAAGGTGGTCTGTGCATTCAATAAACAGCGCAAGACATGTAGATAGATGGTGCAGCGTTACGTAACTTACACGGAAAATTAAGAGAGGGCAACGTCAAGTCAGTCAATTGTTTCAGAATGTTCATGTTCTTATTTGACGAGTAGGTTGTCAAATGCCAAGAAAGAAATTGTAATAAGACCCGATCGTCAAAAACGTTCAATATTAAACACAGCACGTTGAAGCCTAGGAAACGGTAAATTTTTCAGTGTCTCCAACTATTTGTGTATCAAATTTGACCAGATTCACTTCACAGGTTCAAACGTATATAAATGGGGAACAAAATAAAGGGAGGGGGACACACACCTACAAACACACACACACACACAGAAGGAAGCTTAATTGTTTCCTTTGTAAGGTAGTCTCACAAGAGACATCAGAAAGTTCCGAGTCACCGCGTGGAAGGGTTAACTGATGTGTCACTGAGTTTATCTCAAGGGGAAGGTCTCGTCTTCGTAGACTTCGACCTCGTTACTGGCCTAGCACACGTCGAGGGGTATTTATAGAATGTTTGATTCACTGAGTGTATCACTAGTCATATCTACTCTGCCTATATTCTACACGGTGTTGCTAAATTGCATGACAATATTATGGGCAAACAATCCTCACATTTAAAGTAACAAAAATGTTATACATTAAGAGCCCTATACAGCACGTGCTAGATGTATACATGCATATGTGTGTATATATATATGAGGCAAAGAAGCAGGCATGCGATAAGAGTCAGACTGACTCATGTTTCAACAACCGTGTCGCCCTTATGCGCAGACCTTGAAACGTTGTGCTGTTTAGGTCGTTGGCTTTTTACTGTGTGACTTTAACGGTGACCCTGTTTTTTTTTTTATGGAAAGAACAAAGTAAATTCCAGTGCATGCTTCTCTATTTTCGTTTTACGACTTCAGTTGGCAGTTGGTATTTTTGCATGACAACAGTATGAAAAAGCCATTTTTGTACCTTTTGAGATGCCCCGAAGTCATGTTTCTAAGAAAATTATATCTAAAAAAAGGCATAGTTTTTAATGTGTTTTCTTTATCAAACGCACGTTTAGTAGTATCCTTTAAAAAAATACTTTCTCCTATCACGTTGCAACGCAGTTCATGCGCTATAATTCCCAGTACATGTATCGACCCAGCGCACAACGAAATAGTTTGAAGAGCATGTTCTTTTCGTGGACATAAAAGATGTAATTGTGTAAAATATAAGTAATAATTGCTAATTGCTACAAAACATTTCAAGCGCATGTAGAGGCACCACCAAGCCTACCACGCACTTCAAATGTGTTGCAGTGTGTTTGTAAATACGTTGTTTTAGTAAACTATTCCACATACGCTCGTCGTGCGAATGTACGAACAGGAAACACATTCCGGACAAAGACGAAATGTCATTGTCGAAGCTACAGTGCATAACAATTTTCATCATTAAGTTGGACTCGCATTCGGGAGGACCCGGCTCCGGCCATCCTGATTTCGGTCTTCCATGGTTCCCCGAAATCACTCCAGGCGAATGCTGGAATGTCCGCCCTCCCCCCCCCCCACCCGGATTCAGAATTTTAAGTGTATAAAATATATTTTGTTATTTAAATAATGCCAACTTAAGCACATAAAACTGAAGTTTTGTTATTAAAGTTTCTAATTTATACATGCTTTAATAATAAAAGTGACGCAACAAGGTCACTGTTGCCGAAAAAAAATTCTTGCCCCCCCCCCCCCGAGAAAAACCCGAAATGACGCCCCTGGGCCATGGCCGACTCCTCTCCAAGTTTCTGTCGTACTGAGTTGTAAGTCTGTGCCTCTACTGACCTATGTCGACGAGACATAAAGCCCACTTACATTACTGCATCATTGTGTTTTGCTAGTGTTGTATATTTGTACCAGATACATATTTCTTTTTTAGACATAAATTATTACTAATTGAAGAGTGGAAATACTAAAGGAGCTAAGTGCCAAAAAAGACCAAATTGAATTTCCTACATCAAAATGAACTAGGTGTCTATGCCAATATAATACTGAAAAATTCAGTCTCAATAATTTTCCTGACAGATTTTGTGAGGACTTAAAGATCGCCGTCCCCATATGGCCACAGGCTCTTGCAGCGCTGTTTTTTGCCTTTTACGTGAAAACATATTTTTGGCACTTAGCTCTTTTAGCTTTTCCACTCCACAATTTTGCTCTTATGAACATTTTTTCCTATTGTAGTTTTTGTAATATGGTTTGACGGTCAAAATTTGCATATCACGGTTTTGAGTACGACACTAAAACCGATCGACTTATCAAAATTGAATTATTCACCCAGAATAACATTATTATAGACTAAAAGTCTCATGAATAAAACAACAAAATAATTTTCTAAATTGCAATTTCAAATTTCTTTAATTTTGCGTTTTTACATAGAACTTATAGCCTACAACATCGTTATTCAGCGTGACATATTTCAGTTCGTTACGTATCTTTGTTGTAGTGTCGTACTTAAAACCGTTATACTCAATATTATGATTATGACAAGCGATTATGCTAAAAACTATGAAAGTAAAACATTTCATATGAGCAGAATTTAGTCACAATTTGTGTAAATAAATAAATATCTGATACACAATTTAAAAATAAAAACTTAATGATGAGCATTTTAGTGTACCGTGCCAACAAGACGACATGCTCAACACATATTCGAAGCCGTACAACATAGTTAAAACAGCCTTTTTCAGACTGCCGCACTTCTAAATGTACTAACCAGAAACGTGTTACACACTTTCCTCCAATAAAATTATATGGTCACCGCTTAAAGTTCCATATGTTAAATGAATCGGCGGAATCAGGCACGCTAGTTCAAGCGCTTGGTCCGTTGTGGCGACGCGGTAATTGATGATCGTTTCAAAGTCGCTCTTATAGCTCCGTCGATTCTGTGCCTCTTTATACGCAGGTACAGTAAGCTGCCTGTGACTCTTCAAATGGGGATTGTTGCTAACGAGCTGCAGAAAACACTACCGAAGTATGCAGGTTGAATCGCGGACTGCGTATTAATCTGGCAACAGCCTAGACTTCTCAGACCTATACACACACTGGCCAAAGTACATTGGCTTGTAACCGTAACATGTGTTACCACCACAACTTGTTTTGTTTCCTTATTTATCACTGGCTTGCAGTCGTCAAAGATGTGTTAAAACCGCTGTCGTCTAATCACAGAATGAGTAGTGAAGTTTACATTATTGGCATTCAACCTGACCTAGAATCAATACGCGAAGTAATCTTGCCTCTACCCTTAGTACACGCAGTGATGAATGAACGGCCAAAAGCTATATTTATAAGAGTGGGAGGGCGCGATGGCCACGACCCGTAGACGTCTAGTGGGGGGAGAGGAGATACTGGACAGATGCGGGTTGCTTGGAGGGGAGATAGAGCGTGGCACGATGATAGGGGGAGGGGGCAGGGTATCTAATTGGAGCAGCTGCCCTGTGGTGCGTACGTTACGTACTCCTCGTTCATTCACGCCGCCCATTCTCCCCTCCGTCCCCCTGCATGGTGCGTGGCGCGTGTATGCGAGCCCTGCAGTCCGGCCGCGGTGTCCATCGCCTCTTGACCTGCCCCAACGTCCAACCCACCGTCGCTACCGCAGCAACAAGGTGAGTCTGCCACCGCGGTCTTTCTTCACAGCGAAACATTCATATCTTTTAATGAATAATGAATGTTGATCTGATGAGACTTTGTGCATGTGCCCGTGAAAGTATCTGGGGGGGAGGTAAACCCTATTTTTTTTCTTCTTATCAAAACATTTCTGTCTAAAATAAACATTTAATGGCCCTTAGTATCATTTTGCATCATTCAGAATATTAAAAAGTTGAAAACCACGTGAATGGGAGTTGATGTCAAAAGCTATATGCGCCAAATACTTATAGACATTTATTTGTGAGATAATGTAGTTGTCCACCACATAAACTTTCATAGTCCAATAGATTACTTTTCAAGGAACACACGTTCTTTATACGGGAATGTTGTAGGCGAGGGTAGCTATTGGGAAGGGTCTTGTATTGAACTCCAGTATTTACCAGGAGTGATTAAAAAATTCCTGGCTAAGTTGGGAATCAAACCGAGGCACTCCCGAATGTGAGTCCAGTGTATGTTCCACCATTTCTCGTGGATGCTCCTTGCCTAGCAATGTTCAAACAGTTTTAGTGACTTATAACTGTACATAGGTGACACTGGCAGAGCTCTGTCAACACGAATCAAAAAATATAAAACAAATTATAAAAAAGACAAAACCCTAAAATACTGACTGGCTGTGCATGAACCCTGTGCGTCTTTGCCTGAAACCAGAACAGACTTCAGTTCCAGAGACATCATATGTTTGTGGTTCATGTATTTTGTCTGTTTTTCTGTTTGCCAAAGCAGTCCTCAAACTTGTGTTGTCTGCTTGGTGGTGTTTTTTCTGTCTCTGTTTTATTTTACCAGATTCTATTCATGGAGCTTTATGTTGCGTATGTATTATGTTGACTAAAGCACAATCTGTTTTTTTTTTTCCTGTTCTCTGTAGTGTTATTTGACAGACATCTGTATTGCAATAGAGAACGTCCAACAAATTGTGCCCAGTTATAATGAAAACTATGCTCGTTCCAGTTACTGTGCTCGTGCACTATGCAGCACAGATAAAAGACAATTTAAAGTGTTTCATTCATCAGTAAGTAAAACCCATCTCTTCCCAGATCTGTTGTATTAAGACCAGGGGTTTGTTAAAATTACTAACCTGAAAACAAAGTTCTGAATGCTAGTGCTCAGTTTAAGACGTGTAAATGTGTTTTGGATGAAAATACAAAAATTTCAATTAAGGCATGCATGTTAGGTGTGTCTTTCTCCCACCACTTCTCTGAGATAAGCTTTATTATAAAATGGTGGGGCTATAAATAAACCTTGTAAAAATGACTGTTCAGTTACAATACAGTGATTATATCACACTTGATTTACCGTAAAATGGGGTGAATAGGGACGCTGGGGTGAATAGTGACAAAATTTGAAACTGATTCCTAGCTTAGAAATTTATTGTAAATTAAATTATATTTCAGTACGATAACTCTTTGTTAAATCATTAACTGCCAACCTTTAGGAAAAACTCTGATTTAAAACTGTGTACTGGAACTTTTGATTTGAAATTTTGTCCCTATTCACCCCAGCGTCCCTATTCACCCCATTTTACGGTATTCATTACTATCTACATCAATAATTACTGAACTACTGAGACAATACCTACTGCACAATCCTCTCCGTACTGAGAACCAAAACTTACTTTTCACCTTCTGCAGCATTATAAATTTCAGTGTGGCTAGTAATGAAATGTTGCATTCTACACTGGTCATTCTCGTAGATGTACATTGTGAATGTATTCAATGTGGACCAATAGCACAGCGGCCAAGGGGAAATTGAATATATTGAGACAGCTCATGAGTAAGCTATGAGGATCCCCTCCCAAACCTGTCACACACTTGGTGTGGCATCGGTTGCTGTCAGCTGATGCGTGAACTACAAAACTGCCGAGTACAGTAATAACTATCGCAACAACTACCTACCACGCTGACATTTTTGTCTTTGCTAACTAACATACTGGTATCAGTTAGACTGGCCATTCAGAACATTTAAATACTGCTACTATAATGTATTCAAGCAATTATAATACAAAACAATAAAACCTTCACAAACACAATTTAAAAAATTTAATAGTATGAGAAAATAATGAGCACATATTTAATTCTAGATCACCTTCTTACAAGACAGGCTTCCTTGGATTATTTTTAATAGCACTTATTTTCTTCATTTGATAAATGAACTTGCTTTGTTATCACCCATATTGCTCATTAATACTAACCATATTTATCTTTGTGACAGTTTTATATTATACTGAAATGTGAATGGAAAGAGGAGCAGTAAAGTGAGCAGGAAATGGTGAGAGTGTGGGTGTGATGTGTGTGCAGGGGTGCAGCATGGCCACACCAAAGGGCTCCCACAGGGAGAACGGCGTCCAGTCGGAGGGTCTGCAGCCCAACAGGATGCGGCCCATCAAGATCACCGCAGTGGGCGACGGCATGGTCGGCAAGACCTGCATGCTCATCACATATGTTTCCAAGGAGTTCCCCAAGGACTACGTCCCCACAGTGTAAGTTTCATGTCCTAGCTGGTCTTAGCGAGGATGGTTCTTACTCAATGTGTGAGCAGGTGGTTCGAAACCCACTGTTATCTAAGAAGTCCGACCACGCTTGGCATTCCTGCACATAAACTTGCTCATAACATCAATTTCAACCCTTCCAGACCATTTATTCACATTTGTATCAACTTGTTAAATATTTAACATTAGCGATTACAGTACCTACTTACTATATTTTTAATGAAAACCAAAATTGAAACGCGAAAGCAATTCATGGAGTTACAAGCCTAGACTAGCTGTAGCCAAAAATATGACCATAAAATACTAAATAAATCTCATGAACAACTATATCAAATTAATAATAAACAGTTTGACAGACAAAACATCTAGACAAATGTTAAATAAAGTAGAAAGGAAATATTGAAAGACTTAGGATGCCTAAGGTAGCCCAGACACTAAAACACTTGTATGGCTGGAGCTGTACACAATACTGTAACTTCCATGTGGCTTGCCTACATTGTGAATTAAGATAAAGCTGTGATCCCTGAGGTGTTTCATGATACTGCTATTAGCTGCCATTGATCAGCGTTAATAAATCAATGAAAGAGTTAACACAAAGTTCAGTGCTAATAGATTAGATATATTTCTATGTTGCAAAAACTGGTCTCATGTTGTAAATTAAGTTCAGTTTAACAGAGTTAAGTGTGTTTGTTTTTCTTCTGCAGTTCAGTATTTTCCCAATGTTCCCCCATGTATGTTACGACATCCATTACACAATCACTGCGTTGAGTGAGAGAGCAAAGAAGTTGAAGGGGTACATGGACACAAAAAACACCAATATTTCCTTGTCCACTGTTTTAATCATATTAATGTTGTCTTTGGTTCTTTCTTCTCCCAAAGTATTTCAGTCCCAAAATTATACTGATTTTATAGTAAAATTTCAATCCGTATTCAACGTGGAATGAACTGAGGAATCCGGATTGAAATGTGCTAGGAGAAGTCTTTTCCTACATCCCAGCTTCATTCAACCTCCTACAGGTCATGGCTGTCAGTACCTTGCCTTGGTGAGGTTTACATTTCCCATATTTTCCTTTTTCTTGCAGAGTGATATATTGTTGCTGCCTTAGTCTAATTATTTACTCGTATTTTATTATGACTGTACTAAATGAGCTTGTCACCATGTTTAATCCTCTCCGTGGTTGTCACCATGAGGTTTGAAAAGTATAAAGCGGAACAGATGTCTATAGTAACAGATCATATTTACCATTGCTTGCTAGACCACTGTTGATTGGATTTATATAAATGTATGTATTGTGTCATGACGGACAAGTCTGTTTATCAATTATAATAAAATTGAGTGAGGCAGTGCAATAGTAACATGTTGGACTTAGGTTCAGTTCCCAGCTCTTGCCATCCTGAATTTCATTATCCATGTTTTCTCAAAATCACTCCAGGCAAATGCTAGAATGGCTCCTTAACACAAACCACATTCGATTCCTCTCCAAATTCCTATCCTGGTGTGTAACTGACTCTAATGAATTCACTGTAGACAAGAAATAAATCCCAATTAAAATAAAAAAATTTACATTTGTAGGAAATTTGTCAACTACATATACTGAGCAAGAAAACTAAAATGTGCAATTTAATATTTGTTCCAGCTATGGTAATAAATTTTCATAAAACTTCTCTTTTTTGTTATGCTAGTGAGAGTACGTAGTTTATTACAAGAGTACTTTTTGTAGATTTCTTTTCAATCAGTTTGTTCTTGATACTCTACAATACAATACTGTACCTTTATTATGTTTGTTGTGAAGGTTCGACAACTATGCAGATAACATCACAGTGGATGGGCAGGACTTCAACATGACTCTGTGGGACACGGCCGGACAGGAGGATTACGAAAGACTGCGACCACTGTCATACCCCAATGTGAGTACACAACTGTAGAACACTAATCTGATCTTAGGAAGTTTATAGCACCACATGCATGATAATGTAAATCTTTTATCAAAATGTTGTTTGTTTCATTTTATGCAAGCGCTATTATTTATATGTAGAGATACAAACATCACACTTAAATGAGTAGCATATAACCCTTAGGTAACTAGCATTTACGCATAAGTCCCTTTGAAGTGTTTAACGTCAAGATTTCAGCAGCAGCATTTCCCACAGGTAGTTGAAAGTCTGCTTGCTTCACAATCAGTTGTGAAAGTACGACTCCACCTCCTAAATCTAGCAAGAGTGCCTTCCTTGAGTGGAGAAATTGGTAGTCTGAACAAATGCGTATGCTACCTTTTTCAGCAGTGGTATGACAGGTGTTGCCCAGCTTCAAAATGCTGTCGATTCCAGTACCCCTTCATTAACACTGTCCAAGATTTCATGCACACATGTGTGGCATGTTTAGGAGGCGCAACGCATAATTTACTGTGTGCTGCACCACACTGGGATTAAATATGCTCCTTGTGAGGTATAACTTGTCACGTGACCAGTGCAAAATGCAGAGAAATCTGCTCCGAGCTAGACCCTCATTAGCAAATAATATTGTACTATGCGTGCAAGCGCAAACTACACATTTTAAGCCTTCCACAAATGGCTGCTTTTATGCTTACTTTAGTCCAGATATAAACAAACGAGGTCAATATTATTCCGCCGTGAAAGCCAGCGATTGGTAGCTGTCAAAACTATGTTGATGCCTGGCTACAAGTCAATCTAATGACAACAGAGCCAAGCCAACACAAATCACTCATGTATTACATAACTTATATATGTACTTATGTTGCTGGTTGCTCGCAAATCCTCAACAACATTTTATGTATAGTTGAGGCTACGTTACGCAACAAAAACAAGAGAACTTTATTACGCACAACGGTTTTAACAAAACCGTTACAACATTCACCAAGCATACTTTGTTCCCGTTTTCTCTTTCCAGGTGCCGCAAGTTTTCTTTCTTTAACGTGGAATTACCAAATATTGTACAAGGATAATATAGGAAACTCATCTGAAAAACACGAGACGGTTTATTTGGTTCCAGCTCCTGCCGACAGGAGCACTGTTCCTTCTGTAGTAGCACATTGCTCTATGAATAGTTCAAGTTCTGTATATTGTTATGTATACATTGAAATGTAATTATGATTTTAAGATGTAGACATACTCTGTTTGATATTATTTTCATAAGTTAAAATTTAAAATATTAATAAACACTTTCTCATACCATTAGCCTAAGAGAAAAACGTCTGTAAATTTGTAAACACCATAGAACATAGATACATAAGATGTGAATTTTGCTATAGTTTCCAGCTTTCGCCGTCTATTACACGTCTCACGCTTTAACAATGCTAAATAGCTGGAGTTTCCCATATTGTCTTTTACGATATTTGGAATTACTTTCGCACACATAGGCGCAACTAGAATGAACATTTGGGGAATACAGTTATAGTCAAGCTACACCTACCTGTAATCAGTAACGTAGTCAGAATTTGTGAATTTTAGATGGGGAAGGGAATATTATAAAGGATTACCAACCACATCTTTAAACGGGGGGTCCGGGGGACCTCCCCGCTGGAAAATTTTGGATTTCAAGGTGCAAAATAGTGCTGTTTTAGCAGTTTTCATAGTTAAACATGGAATATTCTACTGGTAACAATATCACTAATTATTAAAAATATTAAATTAATTGTAATTTTTAAGACCTTGGTTGGTTTTGTTGGTGGTAGGGGGGTGTCCTAGTGCCCCCCCCCCCCTTAGTTGCGCCTATGTTCGCGCACTGAAAATACTGGCAGTGCACACACCCATCATCTCTGTCATAATATCAGCCAATTCTTTCTCAAGCAATTTCTGATGCTGTTGACGAAGATAAGTAAAAACATTCACAACGACTATATTTTCACCGCTCTGTAACGGTTTTCCCTAAGCATGTTTCATGACACAGCAAACGATTCTTGACAGTAACGCGCCACGCTGCTCCATTGAAAATGTCAGGTAGGAGACCTGATTCATCAACATGAGAGCAGGACTGCAGGACGCATTCAATAACTGTGGGAACAGACTGTTCACTGCTCATGGCGCCTATGTGGGTTACAGATAACGGCTGGCCTTATGTTTTAAAAAGCAGCATGGAAAATGATACATATAAGAAAATACACACACCTTGTAGTAAAACATGTAAGGTCACGCAAGATATATATTTCGTTCCTTGCTAAGAAATAGACACGCAATGATTTAGTTTAATAAATGGGAACTACTTTTAGAAGTCTACTGACACAGTGCTTGTAGGACGACCAATCACAAACGACTAACCCATGTGTATTTGTTTACATGATGACTAAAGTTAAGAGTAAAGGGACTGTAGTCAGCGGTGGTTCGTCAGAATTGAGCATAGTGAAAACAAAATGTGGACAAGATTTTATTTACCATATTTTTTGGAGAAAAGGTCATTAAAATTGGTTTCACATGTGTTGAAGATGAATCGTGAAACACACACAGAAACATGTCTGTTTTACTTACTGTCGAAGCAGTGACGTGACTATGGTGATGTAAACTTAAAATTGAAAACAAAAAATTCACACTATAATATAGTTATCAGTATTAGAATGTAACATAACATATCTAAAAAACACAGTTACAAATGAAACATTTCACATGAAATGACAACAGTAATTTTGAACATAGCCTCGAATGAATGACAATGAGGAATAGTAGTCTATATATACATCTTTATACGTAAAAGAGAACACTGACTGACTGACATATCAAACTGCAGCCCAAACCACTGGACCTAGAATCGTGAAATTTTTTGTATGGGTTCCCCTAAGGAGGTGAAAAGGGTGAAATGTGTTTCCGAAGAAACGTCGATTGAGCTGAAACTCGATGGCTTATCATCGTGATTTTTACTTTACTAGGACACACATAAAAAAACATATTAGCCAATTTCAGGACTTTCGAAATTCAACATTTAAGGGGGTGAAAAGACCTTAAATGTGTTTCCGAATAGCTATAGAATCCTTCGAGATACAGAGTTGGTTTTAACTTCAAAATGTTGCTTACATATATACCCAAAAAAGTAATTTTAGGATTTTTTGAAATTCGACCCCCAAGCAGTAAAAAGGGGCAAAATGTCTTTTTTATTAATCGTCTATATCACTGAAACACAATTGACTATCGACGTGATTTTTACTTCAATTGGTTACGTATACAAATGTCTATGACAGGACTCCAAGACGTTTCGAAATTCTTTAATTAAGGGGGTGAAAATACGTGAAATGTTTTTTCGATTATTCCTCCATGTATATCAAACCAATCTAGATAGTGAAGTGCTCTTTGCTTTCTATTGATGCTTTTGTAAATATCCCAAATAGCATTAAAATATTTTTTTCCAAATTTGGCCCCAAAGATGTTAAAAAAAAAAAGGCTAAATTTTTTTTCGATTCACAATCAATATATATCAATTCCATTGATTTTTATATTGCGACATGATTTTTGTTTAAGAATGATGCTTACTCAAATACCTGAAAAGTGATTTCTGGAATTTTTGAAATTCCCCACATAAGGAGGTTAAAAAGGGTAACCGTCAATATATCTTGAACCCAGCGGGCTCTTGTCGTGTTTTTCACGTTCAAGAGACACCAATAAAGTAATCTAAAATGTGATTCAAGGGTTTTTCGAAATTCAGTCTCTTATGTGGTGAAAAGACCCGGAATGTGTTTTAGATAAATCTTCAATATATATCTAATTCATCGAGATATTCAGTGTATTTTTGCGTCAGGATGATGCTTAGGCGAGAGGCCGCACAATGGTTTTTAAAATTTTTCAAAATTTGAACTCCCAATGCTGTACAGGGGTTATATGTGATTTTTAATGAATGCGATTTTGTTTTGACTGAACAAGCTATTGTCCTGATTTTCAGTTCACTTGGATACTTGAACAAATATTTAGGGTGTGAATTAAAAATTTTTCGAAATACGACACCTAAAGGGGCAAAATGGCATAACTTTTATTTTATTTTATTTCAGCCGATGATACTTATCTAACCAGTAGAGATATTGAGGTGGTGTTTGCATCAGAATGATGCTTACGTAAGTATCTAAAACAAAGAAATGCAAGTTTTTTATTTCATAAGATAACTTAATTATTAAGAAGAAAACTTAGTTTGCATACTTTCAAGGCAGGCGATCCGAAAACAAGTACGACCAGCGAGAAACAAATTATACAGGAGTTTCTATCTAGACGTGTGGTCTATTGATCCAAAGGTTCTTGGCTTAAATTCCATTAAAACTTTGTACATGTGCAATTCTGGCATACAAAAACTGCAAGACAGATTAAATTAGTACAATTTGGATGAAGTCGTTCAAAAGTGGTAAAAATGTATTATGCAGTCCACTACGCACTAAAGTTACTCGACAGCGTCATCCTACATATACTGTCTTACTCAAGGTTGGTGCACCAAATAAGTTTATATTTCTGCAAAACGTTATCCTGGCAAAACTGCCTAATGGCACTTAACTTCAAGTGAAGGTTTTAAAAAACAAGTATGTTATTGAGAGCACCACCATCAATGGTTGTGCTTGTGAGAAATCAGTCTTCATACCACGTAAACTGTGTATTTCATTTGATTACACTCTTACATTTAGGAGTCTGTAAATACCTCACAATTTCAACTATGCTGCGACTACAAAAAAAAGCTCAGGTGAAGTCGCTGTTAGTGGCGGCGACAAACTTACGTATGTTTTTTGCATGGACAGATATAGCTACTTATCCCGCAGCAAAGTTAACTCAACTAGCAGCTTTGTCAATCTAACACTTGATGACTGAACTACCTATCTGTGCCCTGAGTACGAACTTGTCTGAGACGATACAATATGTACCGAGTGCTAACGAAACATGTTCCGCAAAAAGTGAGTACAAACCTTTTTACGGAACGTATTTCGTTATGTTTCTGTGTAGCCGCGGGGTTAACGAATTTCTATGACATCAATATTTAAGGAAGCTAATGTACACAATTATGGTGCTAATATTTAGCTAATGGTGTTAAAAATGTGATTTCTCATTATGGTTTCTGTCCCTTTGCTACTATTTTTTGTCTCTTGAAGACTTCCGTGGTAATAAAATACATAGTTAACTTACTGATAGGTTAAAAAAAATTTGTAGCGTTGGCCACAGCAATAATGATTCCTCTTAATGATTCCCGTCTCATTACTACAATTATTAAGCTCATTAAGAATTTTTTTTATAATAAGGAACACTGATTTACAAGCCTACAGATTTTTCGCAAACAAAATGTAGTGTTTGCGATGAAAGACAAAACGAGCATGTTATTTCATCATTTTATTAATTAAAGGCTATACTGTAAATGATACTAGCATTATAAAGTACAAGAAACAAAAATTTAAATAAAGCCTAACAACTACTGTTATATTTGTAACATGAATATATCTAGTGTCATATTAGAGTAGAATATTATGTTTTATTTTAACGTCTGAAACATTGGTCTTCAAAACCCCTGCGCCATCTGTTGACTACAAAAGTATCAACAGACTACGTAGTTCCGCTGTCGGACATTAGTGTCATTCATATGTGACTGTTTCAATTTTGATTCCTCCTAACCTGCATAACCTAAACGGATAATTTACACACTGATTTATGCTTGGGGATTGTTAAAAATGTGGAACTATGCTCTCAGTAATATTTTTTTATTAATTTTGATTTAAACAACATGACTATTGCACAAAAATCAAATCATATTGTTTCATTAAGAAATTATTTTCTGCTAACGTTTATTGTATCACCAGCCATTTTCCTCGTGGAGGATAATGCGATATAGAAGCGGTGTCCACAGTATGCGACGTGCATACGTTTTCAAGATTTGCGTTCGCTACCACTGCAACGTCATCAAATTCCGAAAATTGCAGTGTGGTAGCGTACTACGAGGTTTTCGTACTCTCACTTGGCACATGGATAAATGTGAGCAATTATCCGAAGTGGACACGACTGTTGCCAAATGATTCCGAATTATTTTGTTACTAGGTTTCTCATTGGCCCTTGAATACTAGGCTGGGTAATGGAATTGCTGTCTCCAGATGTCCCGCCCACTTGCCTCTGGCAAATAATTCCACCTGCATTAGGTGGTGAAGGTGCAGAGCAGTTGTCCTTGCTCTGTACTGCATCGGTGAAGGAGCTCTGCAACAGTATTCAAATTGATGTGGATGGGTGGTACTTTCAAATATTGCAATCCCTCCTTATGGAACAATGATTCATACTTCTTCAAGATGCCACTACAGTATCTACAATGGTACGAATTCCCTGTATTGATATTCCTAGATTTTCAAACCAGTTTCTACCTAGTAAGTTTCTTCCACTAGAATCTGCCACAGTTAACTCATGAACAAAATATTTGATTAAGTCGGAGCTTCATGGACACATGGTTAACAATAGTTTACACTGGGGCCGTGGTGGTGTTGTGGTCAGACCACTCGCCTCTCACCTCGCCAACCTGGGTTCGATCGCTGGTGGAATTGGTCTCTGATTTTTCTCATAAGGGAAACGTGGTAGACGTTATTGTTGAATGGCAGGTTTTTACGGGGTACTTCCATTTCCCCCACACTTGCATTCCGTCACTACTCCATTGTGGGGTCTCATTTCATGTAATCTCTTCGAAATGACAGATGCCTACGAGTTCCCATGTTGAAAGTCTTCCAAATCAGGGTGTGATTCTCTGCCCTTGGTTTCACTTTGCCCATTAAATTGCAGGGACCTGGCGCATACTAAGAATGACGTGAAATAAGAAACCATTGTGTTCCTTCCTGGGGCACTATGTTCACTTCTGGTAAGTAAAATATACATCTGATTTTCTTGCCTTATTATCCTCGACACTGCTATTACTGCAACAAACTCTCTTAATATGACCTACTGTAAGGCAACGCGAACAGATTGTTATTTATTTTGTGCCTGCACTCCGGTAGTACATGTCCTACCACACAAACCAAAAACATAGACTGCCATATCACTCCGTTTCTTTTAATACTAGTGTCTTTCCACTTAGTTTCTTTCTTGCTGCTAACATAACCATACCCTTCAACCTTCTTAGAAGCGTTATGCTTAATGATGTTGATACACATGATGAACAACCCCATTTTATGGCTCGAAAACTGTTTTTTTCCCCCTTGAAGGACAGCACAAAATCCATACTTAATGTATGAGCAGACGCCTTATTTTGAACTGAGAGTCTCAAGGCAGACTTCCATAGAGTACAGCATTTTGGCACCTTTGTACCAAAGATTGACGGAAGGACCAGAGGAGCGACAACTAATAAAAAAAACATACTAATCCAAGACGCAGTGGAGCAACAGCTGGCAAAAGGGTATCTGCATGCCAGGGAATATTTGAAAATGTCTGAGCCATTATTGATTATTTTTTTCCATAATGGTTTATAACGTGCAAAAATTTGTATGTCAATTCAAGGTTACTTTCCATACAAATGTTAAGATTAATTTTGTTGGATTCATACAGTATGTAAAACAGCCAATTTAAAGCTGCCCCGTAATTGTCAAATGTGGTGTAACGTAGCATTTTGTATGACAATGTTTAAATATTTCACCATTTTAAAATATGGAAACTTAGTACACATCTGAGTAAACTATCTGTGGCATATGGTCATCATATTTTGCTGTTTACGAAATTAAAAGTATTAGAACTCTACTGTTTTATTACGTTGTAATCTTGAAAATATTTTCATTGTTTGGACTTTTATGATGATTACTAAACAATGATTATAAGTGACATTAAGAGCGCGGTCTACCGCAATTTTCATCATCATTAATTAATTTTTTATTTGTACCAGATATTTTTTTTTCTTATTTTAGACACAAAATGTGACTAAATTTGGCTCTTATGAAATTTTTTTATCTCTCATAGTTTTCACGTAATGGCTTGGTAAAGTCATATTTTGCATGTTCCCGTTTTGACTACACTAAAACCAACTGATATACCAAACTCAAAAAAATCACAGTTGATAAAGACATTGCAGGCTAGAATGACATGCTCATAAAATTAAAGAATAAAAATTATTTGTATTTTAAATAAAATTATTGAATTTTTAAAATTTTTATTTTCAATTTCAGCATTTTTTAAAAATACAAATAATTTTTATTTTTTAATTTTATGAGCATGTCATTGTAGCCTGCAATGTATTTATCCACTGTGATTTTTTTGAGTTTGGTATACCAGTTGGTTTTAGTGTAGTCGTTGGAAACTTGCAAAATATGACTTTAACAAGCAACTACACGAAAACTATGAGAGATAAAAAAATTTCATAAGAGCCAAATTTAGTCACACATTGTGTCTAAAATAAGAAAAAAAATATCTGGTACAAATAAAAAATTTTAAAATGGTGATGAAAATTGTGGCAGACCGCGCCCCAAATGTGTTGCACATGCATATATTACACATCATAAGTTAAAACAAGACAATTACGTAAATAATGAACAGCGCTTAAAAAAGCAAATAAACTACACTAGTGTGGGAACAAAGACACTTTTCCTCACACGTAACAGTTTCACACAAACAAAAAGTAGGTGAAAAACATAATTTTTAGTATTAAACACTGCATTATAAATAAATCAATTATAAATAAATCAATCAAGTATATTACATTGGGAGCTACTGAAATAATTTAAATCAAATTTGCTAGTTAAATATAATTCATCAAGTATGAATTATATATAAAGATATAGTACATTGTTATTAATTAGGTATTTTGTAGGGATGGGATGAATCCACATTTTCCTCAAATCCGAATCCTTGTTCGAATCCTCAGTGTTTGTCACCAAATCTCGAAACCTCATCTGAAACTTTCAAGTGATTAACACCACATGCAATTAAATACGTAGTTTTCAAGGCAGTGAAAAAGTAAAGTGATGCCATTTCAGTCCACTAAATATCTATTGAGCTAGGACACTGTAAAAATAAATGACACACAAGAATTGCACTGTGTCCTTAGGCAAATTTAACCGTCCGCAATAAAATGGTGACTTAATTAACCTCAAAAATCACAATTTAATTCTCTCTTGAATTTTTTTGGTGGTTACAATAAAATATATTTGGCACACACAATAAAAAATTTGTTACTGTATTTCTGAAATGTTTCGTTATTGAATGTTACAAATGACTGAGTAGCAAAGCTTATTGACAAAATACAGCATAGTTTAGTTCAGGTTTGTGCTATTTTCATAACCTACATTTTTTTGGTGCGCAATTTGCAGCTTTCAATGGACAAATCCCACATTGAGTCCCATACTGAATCCTATGAATCCTTAGGTTTCAGGTATATTCTACAAATCCAGGATTAGAAAGTCCCATTCTACATGTTTACATTAAGCTTTCACTTGACATAATTCTGGCACTACTGAACTGATTCCAACCAAATTTAGCAAGTGAGTAATGCTACAGTGGGTTATGGTTAACATGCGTTAACTTTACAATTCAAGGAGTTATTTTCTAAATGACTTCTACTACGTACATACTGTACATACATTTTTCGGATTTATTTTCTACGATACGACACAGTTACACCAGTGTTTAGTTGATAAGTGTATTATTCTTTTGACAAATTTATCACTGTATTATTAATTAATATAATTAAAGTTTGTCCCCATTGTCTAAAACACATATTAACATGGGTATCATAATTATCTGCATCCATGAACATGAAGTATGCTCGTGAGATAAATTTGAAACTACTGTACTTAGTTCTTTATTAAAAACGTCAAGTATATTTGTTTCATGGCTTGCTGAAAGTTTATGAAACTTAATATAGGCGGTTCGGAATAAAGTGAGCACTCGAAAAAGCCCTGCTAAAGATCTATTTCCAGCCAATTCGTATCTTTCCGCGTGTAACGGCTAACGTCGGGAAAAGTCTAACATACCGGACACGTCACTTTATGTTTGCGCGTGTAAGATAAATTGTTCAGTCGATATGTACCTGCATAGTTTGATAAAAAAATAAGTTAATTAATTATATAAAATACAATTATATCACTGTCGGTTGAATTTGTTTCAGTATTGTTGTATTTAAATACGAATAAACACAGAACTATGTTGTGTCATTTCGCTGCCAACCATACAATCAGTAAGGTAACTATAGTTAATGTTGAATTATATGCAGTAACGGCTAGTGATATTTTTCAAAGGTTAAATTTTTAGTGTTCACTTTATTCCGAACGACCTATACCATATTAATAATGATGTTCCCTTATAAAATGAAGTGCTGAGCCTCACAACTGTTTGTATTGTTACCTTGTTTTAATAGACGGACTGTTTCCTACTGTGCTTCTCCGTGTCAGGCCGGAGCTCCTTTGAGAACATTGCGTCCAAGTGGTACCCCGAGATCAGGCACCATTGCCCCAGCGTGCCCATAGTGCTTGTTGGTAAGTAGTTGTCACATGCCATTGCTTCCTGACTTTCTAAGCCTTTGTAGAAGGGCAAAAACACATTTTGCTGGGTGGCTGTAGCCAAGAAAGTTTTGTTGCTGCTGAAACTGGTACGAAGTCTGTAAGTCAGTAATGTGACATATTTTACAACAAAGCCAAATTCAGAAGTTCAATTATCATTCCTGGAGAATGTTTCCTTACATAAAAACAATTACTATAGCACAGTATTTCTTCTTAACAAGTTTTCAATATAGACAGCATGTTTCATAAAACTTTGCTTTAAAGCCTGAATGTATAAGGCAGCGAAACAGAAGCCAGAGAAGGGTATCTTCTATATGTGGGAGATATTCTTTGTTATTCAGGGTGCTCTCTACACCAGAGCCCTAGCGAGAGCAAGAATAGTGACTTAGATGTTAAATTATATTAGACATGACTCTTTTATCTGTTGAACTTACATATATGCCACCGCTGACTTTTTGTTCTTGTTGGTGTAGCTTAGGACTATAGGATATTTTAGGCTGTTTTTACAGTATCCTGAAAACTGAAAATAAGTACTTTAATTATTAAAAAATATGTACTCAAAAAACATGTACCCATAATTTTTTATTATTTTTTTTATTGCTATCCCTACAGCGCTAGTTTTCTTTTCTCGGTGCAGAAAATTGTTTGTGTCTGGAAGCAATAGCGTAAAAGGTGACTGAGCCCTACCAAATATAATTTATAGGAAGTGGTTATAACCACATGATACTTGCAAAATTATAAAATTACCTATTTACATGTAACTGAAATGATTTTATTTGCAGTAATGTTAGCAAGTATGTACTATTGTCACTGCAAATACTTTAGCTTTACTCTTTCTGTAGTAACAACATGCTGAATTTAACACTGGTCATCAATAATAATAAAAAACATATTTTGTTCCTAACAGCGACGAAGACAGACCTAAGGGAAAAGGATGACGACTGTGTGACAACTGCAGAGGGCCGCAAGATGAAGCAGAAGATACGGGCGTCGAGGTACGTCGAGTGTTCTGCCATCAAAGGAGAGGGCCTCAAGGACGTCTTTGTCGAGGCTATCCGGGCTGTCATGAGGAAACCTCCAGCACCGAAGAGAGTGTGCACCTTGCTGTGACGGGACAGCAGTGTTGAGGATCATGGACAGACTACATTACGACTATACTAAATTCTTTTGTTTAAGTTGAAGGAACAGTGATTTCTTCATTGCGTGTGATCTATAGAATGCTGCTGCAGTAGGTCGAAATTTCATCACAAAACACTAATAGTATATGCATGTACAAATCGATTGAAAAATTGAGGGCAATATCAATTTTTGCTTGCGGCCTGCAGCAGCAATTATTTTGTGATGAGAGTTGTTACAAACTTTTGCCAAGGACCACCCTGATTACAAACTTGCAATGACTGAGAGTGAATGTCCACTACACTGGTGGAATTCTGCAAGGCAGGGCTTGGTCTGGGGACAAGATAACATACTCATGAGAAATTCTGTTATCAAATACTAGTTCTGCTGCAAAAACAACTGTGAACATATAATGCTTATGACTCTGGAACAATGTTGTACATTAATGGAGTTTGTAATAGGTTTGAAACACCCTTGCATTCAACCTTAAGTAAACTGAGGCCCTGTAATGTACATTACTTTTCTTCTTTGTGATTAAAGCGACACACTTTTGCTTAGTTAGTTAAATATGTAGTTTTTTTCCAAAATGTAGCACAGTGAACTATTTTCTTTTGCAACACTGTTTTGTGTAACAAATTTTTCAATTTGTAACTATTGAGACCTGATTTGTTGACATATAGTAATTACTTTGCTTTCTGCTGAACTAGTAACAGCTCAGTGCTCTGCTTGGCCAGTTGCAGCACTCAGCCTTAATGTTGCCCTATGATGAGATGTTTGCCGACAAATGCATGGTCATTGCTGTGCTGCAGTTGTAAATTATTAAGCTGTGTGTGTGTGTGTGTGTGTGTGAAGATATTATACTCTTTAAAATGTACATTTCAGTAAAACCCTTTTACGTACATCTGTTACGATTTTATACATAATAAGCTACAGTAATTTTGAATGTTCTATTACAGTGTTTCCAACAGAAATGCTGTGGCATACTAAATGTGCCTTGAAAACTTCGACAGATATGCTGTGAATTTTAGGGAATACATACATTAAATATGAATGCAAAATGTGCAAATGTGATTTTGCAAAAATTATTTGTCATGTGATGGTATTTTTTCAAATAAGTTTCCATAATAAAAGAAGTGTGTAGGTAACAGAGTGAAATAATGAACATGTTAACATTTTCATCAGTTTCTCTATGATGTGAAAAGAAAAATCATACACAGTATGTATATAAACTCTCTTTTGTGAAACTTTCTTAGTTACAAGTCAACTATGTAAAAAATTTTTAGTCCTTCCTAAAATTTCTAAAAGGGTTTTACTTTGCAAAATGTGCTTGGTTAACTGTAAATAAAAGTACTCATAGATCATAAAATATATTGCAATATATAATTATAATACATATATGCATGTTCTCGATGTGCATAGCTTAAATTATAGCTCATCTAAATCATGGAAAATGTGCCAAAATAACTCATGTTGATTTTGTATATAGTACATGACGTACAAACTCATACTGAGACATACCATTACATACTGTTAAAAGTAGGTATTATAAATATGTACAGTTTGAAAAGCAACACAATGTGTCATAATGCTATAAAGTTGAAATTTTGTGAACAATTTTATTCCTGTTTTGTGACACTAGAAAAAGTTCTTTCTGCTCAAATATTTGTAAAAACTTGCCTACAAGATAACAAATGCAAAATAGAGATCCTTTGACGTTGTTAAACAGGGTTGTACAAGTATGTGAAGGTAACTTACTGTCAAAAATGAAATTAAATAATACAGACATACTTGAAATATAGTACTGAATGTGTTTCAATAATTTTAAGTTTGTTGTGTGTTTTAATAATTATTTCAGAGTAAGTACTTTTAATTTGATTACTGCTGGACTGTATTTCAATGCTAAGCAGCGTACAATTGGAACAAACATTTATACTATTGAAATGTACTAATTAAAGGCTGGAAAAGGAGGGTGGAAGCTGTTATAGAACTATAGGATCTCTGATGAATGATGTGAATTGGCTGTACCATTTGGGGAATTTTCACATCAAATTACATATTTTGAAAAACTTTTATTTACGTAGAATTTAAAACTAAGCAAGGTTTATGACTATGTTTGCACTTTAGTTAGTGCTTCCACAAGTATGTATACAGTTTTTCTGTTTGAGATTTTCCAGTCTAATCCAATGAAAAATTACCTTTTATTTTACCAGCAAAGTGTTACATATTTGACATGCCCTGGTAACATAACAGTAGTCCCACCTCTCACATTATTTTTGTGGAAAGTGCAAACGAATACAAAAACTACTCTGTAGAATCCGGGGGTTGGTTGCTAGAAGTTCCAGATTACTAATTGCCTTATTTCATAAACTGGAATTTCAGCAGTAACGTAGGTAGATAGAATTACAGTGATCTCTCGGTTTAAGGTCTTCCAGTTTAACGATTCTTTCACTTTAACGACTGTATTTTTGGTCCCATCTGCAGTCCCAACAATAATTTTATCATTCAGTTTAAAAACTTATTTAATTTAAGGAAGATTTTTTTTAGTCCACTGAGAGTTGTTAAACTGAGAGATGACTAAAGACATAAAAAAAGCACATTATTTTCATGTTATCAGTATTCACTTGTAAATATGTTTTATGCAATAAACAGTGGCATTTCTTTTTACCGTAACTTGAGTGAATTTCCACAATAAATACACAAATTACAGTAAGTATGAGCAAAAAAAAAACATTCCAATGTTGCAAGCTATTAAGCTGGGACCATTCATATAAATTGTCCCAGAGTGAGCTGGAATAACTTTATAATCACAAGAAAACAGAATGTAAGGACACTAGGAGGTGGGATTAAGTCTAACTAATCTGCCAGCCAACTGCAGCATATTTCTCACATGTTAAGCTCTGGAAAGCTCTCACTGAGAACTAAACCTATATTGCTGAGTTGGGAGATGAGTAATCTGACCACTACATTGCCAACCACTCCAGTTTACCACAACTATTTGGATGGTGACTGTCCTGAGCAAAATATGGTCACTGCTAAGTCACAAACAATAACCTGACCAATGCCTGTCGTTAGAAAAATGTGGGGTATCACATAGCCTCGCAGATAACTATATAACTAAATGGAAGCAGAAAATAATTTAAAGTGATATTTAATCAATTATGAAATAATTTTAAAATGTAACATCTTTGTAACCAACTTGAACTCACTTCGTTTAGAAAGTAGAGTATACTTGCAGTAATCCGACCTTGGTAATCAGGTCTTCCAAGTAACCCCGCTACACCTTCAGAAAAAAAAAAAAAAAAAAAATATTCCTGCAATTTATTTAAATATGTTTACGTATTGTTTGCACATGAAAGGAAACACTAGCTAGCACCCTACCAAATTACGTGATCACTTTACACAACCAACTTTATTTTACAAGATGATGTACACTATTATATTTTATAGATGTACACCGTGCCGTGTAACTAAATGTCGGTGCACAAAAACTGGTATTGTATCTTAGACCAACGTTGCGCTGAACAATCAGAAATCTGGAATCCTTTTGTTGTTTGACTGGTCTGCAGTTTATGTAGGAAGTGGTTTGGGGAGGGGGGGGGGTTTAGGTGGCCAAGGCAAGTTGGAGTAATTGTTTTTCAGCTCAAATATACGTATTGTTACAGTGCATCAAGTGAATGCATGTAACCATATATGAGGAAAAATTATTCTTTCTCTAAGTTATCAGCTACAATTAAGGGTGATACATAGCTAACGTTGCTAGTTTATATTTATTTTATACATCGATTACCTACCTATATTCTGCAACTGTCAAACTTGCTTGAATATAGCCCTTTTTACTATTTATATTTGCATATTCATCAGAATGGTAACAAAATTTAGAAGATATGCATTTCTAATTTATTATATCTTTCCTTAATGTCATGACAAAATCTCATTATTCTACATAAACCTTTTTTTACCTCTATTCACTTTCCCAATGCCCCTAAAACATATTTACATGACGCCCTTTACTTCCGTCCTAAATATACGAGGAAGATGAAGATACTGGATATCATCGACTACATTCAGTCACATTCTAAACGGTAAGAAATTTATTTACGTTGTACTGATTTACATTGTTCCAGATTAACGTAGCTAATGAACGAGTATCCATGTTTCATTTCAGTAGTTGCAGATTCTGAACACATAACGTCGTTTGCGATGTTTCCCATGCCTTTTCAGTTCTCTTTGGTCTAAACAAAACACCAAACATAAATCGAGGATTATATAGTAGTTTTATATTTTACTTGTTCTAGGTAGCATGAGATACATGTGTGTAGCCCTATCATATCATACACTATAAAGACACTGCATGCTTATCAAGCATGCACGCGCGTGACCACACAGACTAGCATGACACACCAGTTTCTACTTCGCCTCTGTAGAGCCCCTTGGCTCATCAGTCGGTGTGCGGACAGAGTTTTAGATGTGCCACTGTTAACTTTATCGCATTATAAATGTGTTTGTAGTACAGTATCCGTTCACTGCGATTTATGGCTTTCACTTTACAAGATGGCTTTCAAACTGCAGAATTTATGTTAAAATTTAGTTGAATAAATAACAACACCTGTCTCGTTATCCATGAAAATGGAAGTTTTGCAACTTTTTGATACACGTGGGAGGACTGTTTACATAAGTAAAATGTTGCATGCCTGTTTCTACTGTCTACGTGACAATTATTTTTTACGCCTAAAGGAGAGCACACATCAAATATCTGTTAGGCAATTTTGTTTAAAATAATTTTTACCATGTTTACTAGGTAATTCTTTACAAAAGTAAATACTATGGCTTTAGCAAATTATGTAATTAGTAAAATTTTTGTCAGTTGACTTATTAGTCAAAACTACAATTTCTTATCTTGAAAAAATCACCCATGACAGCAAAAATTATTTTAAACAAAACTGCCAAACACATTTGAGATATCTGCTCTCATTTAAGAATAAGAAGAAGAAAAAGGGGGAGTATGGTCTAAAGTGTTGTTTCCCAGCACAAAGTATTAAAAATATTTTACAGTAAATTTTATCAGCGTTACAATACACTTTTGATACGAAAATTGTAACGTTTTCAGTGACTTTGAACAGTGATATACAGTATATGTGCGTGAGCAAAACAGTTGTAGATGTCTCTGCGACAGTGCAACACTAACCACATAATATTTTTTTATGCAAAATAAGAAGACCAAAAAATATAATTACTTAATTACTATTGAAACATACATTTTTATTTATGCTGTCGGTTATGTAGATGAAACATGTTTCACAATCATCAAGCATGGCTAAAATTAGATCAAGTTTATCTGCTGAAAATATTATTTACATAACCGAAAATAAATATGTACACATAATGCACTGGAATCAGCTTGCTATATTAAAGTATGAAAACTTTTATTTCCCTTGTGGTTTTATATTTTAGTACGTAACACAGATGCGAAATGACAAACAAATGGATTATTATTTATTATAAAAAAACCATAATTGTAGTCACAAGTCTTGAAAATAAGACGACAACAAGTTCTTGGTAAATAAACATTAGAATAAAACATAGTCTTATATTCAGGTAAATACAATATTAATCAACAGATTAGGTAAAGGAGAGGCAGTGATGAAGCTTGCTAATGATTATAGCATTGGTGTACAAACTGTTTGTGACATAGAACGCACCAAGGAAAATCTTTTTTGATTATGCTAAAAAATGTGACGGTGGTGCACGTCTTTCAAAGCATAAGACTTTGAAAACTTCAATTTAGAAAATTAACTTAAAATTAGTTTTTTAACATCTCATAAAATAAAGAAGTGCACCTCTGCATCTTCAACAGCTAATATTGTACATACAACATTTTACTAAATTCAAAACGGAAACATTATTTTACTTCTTGATACCAGCAATGTAAAAAATTATTTAAGGTAATGTTGATATGGTACATGTCACTGTTAAACAATGATGAAAAAACAACAAGAATATGATATTTTATACAAGAGCAAACCAATGATACGTCTGGTAACTAAAATATAAATTGACATACTACGATTTCAGAGAAACCAGTCTGTCCACTTTCTACGATTGTTGAATGAATACTGGATTGAGGAAAAACCTCCTGTGTTGTAAGAAGTACATAATTCAATTATTAAAATCATGTGCTTAATATTGAAAGCTCTATTAATTTTCATTTAATACAAACCTAAATTTTGATCTATCATATTACATTAAGATGTGAAACTACCAAAAACCATAACTAAACCAGTTGCAATATATACTAAATTGACATTTCACGAAAATGATATAACACCATCTACATCAATATTTTGGTGTAATGTTTGACATTAACTGCTTCCACATCCCAACATTAGCAAATGCCATACAACTTAATATGCAAAACAGAAACAGCAATGAAGTTATATCACTACATATATTTACATATTCCTCTATATCATAATGTGTGTACTCTGACACTAACCTAGCCTAGGTTAACTAGCTGGGAACTAGCCCATCACTATATCACAAAATCCAGGCAGCCACCAGGCTTTAACATACATTACATTTCATTCAAATTTCTTGCCACACCCTAGTTTGCCCCTATGCCGCTAGGTGTACTAATTACCAACCCGTACTTACTGTCTGCCATACTGCAGTGTGTAATCATTTGCAGCCCGAGGAAGCTGGCTTGGCAAGCGAAACGTTGCAATCACACGAAAAATGTGTATAGAGCATCCCAACCTTAGTACACAGCTTATGGCACGCATTGTTGCCAGATCACAGCCTCGTAACGAAATTCAGGAGGTGCAGTACTTCAGAATTTTGAGCTTTAAAACATTATATTCTTTATTATTCTAGTTGATACTACAATTTGTATAGCATCACGATTCAAAATATGTAATTAATGACAATTTCTATTACTTTAAATAACAATTCACATACTCCACTTATATTAATTCACTACATGAATTGTAACCCGCACTTCATTAAGAAATAATTATTATCACATGTGTTTTATTCATTACAGCTACTTCTGACAAAACGAAAGATTCCTTCCATTTTAGTAGCATCTGTCTGAAGACAAAACCGTGGTTAGAGTACTTGATTATGAAATTGATAATTCAAAACCAATGTTGTATGGGAACTGAAAAATATGTCTTTTTTTTTGTCACTTATTGTCTGCTAAGAATACATTTAAAGTGGGAGAGGGGGTATTACTTATTTATTTGGATGTTTTTACGTGCCCTCTAATAGCACAAGGCCTTTGTAGAGATACACTGGAAGAAAGGGGAAATGAATCGGCCATGGCTTTTGTTAAGGGTGCAGTATACAGCAATTTTCATCACCATGTTCTTATTTTGTGTTTGTACCAGATATTTTTTTCTTATTTTAGACACAAAGTGTGACTAAATTTGGCTCTTATAAAAGCAACAACAATGAAATATCACCTTTTCAACTTACTTTACATGACCTTTATCCATTCTATTCCAATTGTTTCTAGAAGCATTACTCCAATATCAGACGATGCTCATATTTTTATTCACTCAATCCAAAATTAACATTTCTTAACATAAAATCCAATACAATAAAGTTAAACAACCTAACACTTACTAATCAACACTTCACACGTATTAAATAACCATTCACTAATTTCCATAGCTCTATTTCACATAGTAATACCGTGCTTGTGTTTCCTGCATTCTAGGCCCCAGTGCCGCTCACATAGGTTAAGTTCATCACTCCCAAACCACATCAAAAGTTATTTGGGCCAGCAGCCCCTGCACACACAACCGATCCAGTCAGCGGTACAATTATTTCTGCTTACATATTCTAGTAGATTGGGCAGCAGTCTGCATGCACGTCTAATCACGCCAACGGCACAATAATTTCAGCTACATACAGTACTTAAGGCACACACATCAACCCATGCATAACACATTCTGCTAAGGAAATGTCAAGGCCTGCGCACGCGTCCCTGAAACTTCTGCGCTGCCTTTCTGCCAATCACAAGTGTCCAACCTACTGAAGTCTCTAGAAACTCCTCACCTAACCTCGATACTTACCTCACACAGATACGCACTAACACACTGAAAACTTCCAACAACCACCAGATTTAGATTTAACCTGCTGTTCATGTCAACACAAAATAATCCAACAAAAACACTCTATGTCTCGCTTCTTGCCCACCGAACATGCATTATACACCCTATTTTAAATGGAAACTTAAAATTACTTCAAGACATAAAATAAATAAAACAATGTTTTTAATGTTTTTATGCTCTCGGTACAGCTAGGTATCTTCGGAATTACATAAAGAAATTACACTGAATGGTTACACAATACAATCCAAATTTTTAAGTACCTGCAATATTTAAAACTAAATAAAAAATGATTTTTGCTCTTCTATTGTGATCCTACATAACCTCTCCAACTACTCAGGAAAAATTACAAATCTTTTGTGATTAATTCCTGTATCACAATCATATATGACAGTGGATTTGAGTGGCACATGCAAGGTGATAAAAGAAAAGGTCATGGAGAGAATTAAAGGTTTTGCACAACGGTGTGATGCTGCGACAGCGACACTGCGATAAAAATGACTACCCAATCAATTCATTAACAAACCATAACAGCACACAACTTGAGGCCTCCATTTGTCTCATTTTGCGTTTGTTTTTGCAGAAAGAGGCCTCTGCAAGGCATGAAATGTCTCGTCACTGTTGTAGTATTATAAAATCAAGCAACAACATTTTGCATTAAGTGATTGCAAATCACAGACTGTTGTTGCAGCATCACACTATATTGTGCAAAATCCTTAAAAGTAAACAGCATTACTGAGACAGTGGAAGCAAAAATTGATGACATTCCTCCCAGGAACCACATTCGACTAGCTCACCAACTGTTAGTTCATAGCGGTAACTTGAAATTGGAAATACGGAATGAAGTTAAAGAACATTTACCAAGACCACAATTTAAATAAAAAAAATACTACCAGTACATAAAAATACTGAAAAGACACGAGCACTGCATATGAACAATATCTTGAAAAAATATGGTTTTATTATTCATGTGAATCAAAAAGACAAATTGATTTATTTGAATAGCTATGGGTTGCAGCTGTTGAGTATGTTAATATGTCCAATACTTATAATTTAATTTATCGTACACACCTTTCTTGAAATTCACACTTACCTTTATACTTAGAAATTATTAAGGAACAAAACAATATTACTATCACGAAATTAACAGCCCCCCGTGCACTCTCTCTCTCTCTCTCTCTCTCGAATAGCAGTCATGTTTTAAGTGTTTGTGTTTGCGCACATGAAAAATACAATTGAACACAAAGTGTGGCAGGGTACTGAGAGTCTGGCTGTTGCCTAGATATTGTTAAATTACTGCGAGCAGCAAACAACTGGCATATAAGATATAAAATTGTAAGTTTTTCCTACATTGCACTAACATACACTAGGACCATCGAACTATGACTTTCAAAATCCTCGTATCAGGATTCGGCTTAAGACTGGAAAGGAGGTAGAATGTCAAAAAAAAAGTATAATGAATATGAGAAAACAAGGCTTCAGAAGATAGTAAGCAGACTTTGAATGGTTTTACTAGCTCTACATTACCGTTACCCTTAATAATAAAGTACAGTAATTCATATTAAAATGCAAACACTTAAAGTTAAGATTTAAAACCAACAATTTTGTGTCTTGGTTCTGTGTATATAGACTGAAAAGACAGAGTTTTGTATCCCTATTATGTAATTACTGTGTTTGTACATACACAATATGGGATTTAAAAAACTCAGCAATATACAAAAAATGTATGTGATGCAACTTGTGATAGTGAGCAAAAAAAAAATCAAGTGGCAGGTATCTTAACACTTCACTAAAATAATATGACTGATAAGAAGCCATATCAGCCAGCAAACTTTGTAAAGTCCCTCCACAGATAATATTTTGTAAGAACATTTGGCTTTCAAAAGATTAGTTTGTGCTCGTCTTTAAATGTTACACACCTGCTGAATAAACTGTATAAAGATAAATATTCACAGTGAAGTTTCACTTTACAGGGCAAGCTAGTATATTATTTTTTTCACAAATGGAAGTATTCTACATTTTTGCTGGTTTCATCAGTATGTGTTACGGTAAGTGCAAGATAATACCAGGGTAAGCTGCAGCTCTAATACTGATTAAAGGGAACCATGATGTTTTACAGTTACACATATCGTAGTAAATACATCAAAGTAATGATACTACTGTATGTGCTCTTAGTTGGTATACTACCACACACTCAATCATATCTTCTAGAAAATAACATTAAATAAAAGTCAATTAAAAAAAAAGTCATTATTCAAGGTTTCTTAAGAGCCGTATAGTACACCTAAAATCTTTTATGTTGTCAAAACTTGCTTACAGTGTAGTTAAAGCCGATCAAAAGCTCACTAAAATCGTCACATCAGCAATATCACTTTTAATAGTTTAATGTGGTGAGTACATGTCGCACTAACACTACAGATATCTGACAGAGTGGTTAAGTGTGTATATAATGAGCCACTTTCACTTTTTTGATTTAGTCACCCACAGCTTATATAACACAAGATGACACCCCGCCATGCCAGCTCGTCGCATCGTAGAAGATGTGCACTTGTTACCGTCAACATACACCACAATGAATTAACAGTTCACATAGCTTTAAACTTGGTATCGTAATCAAAAGGAATACTACTATGTGCTAAAAATAAAATATTTGATCAACATAAAAAGGTTTTCAAATTTATAGTGCACCAAAGACATTGTTAATTTTCTACATAAAACCCTATATTTTCTGTATTTTTTTTAAACACAAAAATATGTTGTTTAGGTTTGTATAGCTTTTATCACATAGCTCGTACCATAAAATTTTGGTATAAATATTTCATTTCAGTACGTCCATTGGTTTATGTTGGATGTATGCTCCCGTAACATGCATATCTTGACTTTTTAACATTCCTTCTGTATTTACGTACTACACATGATAATATTTTTCCATAAGCGGAAAATGTAATCACTAGAAATGTCTGTGAAAGTTACATTATTTACTAGAAACATAAAATTATAAATTTTACACACGAACAGCCCTAAGATTAATTCCCATTTAATCACAATACCTACAGCTAAATTGTCTTCTTCAAGTTAATAATAGTACATATCAGTTGAAAATTATGTACATGCCAAGCTATACAATCTTACTTTTTTCCAGTAAACAAAAATTTTTTAAATTCCAGTTTCAGCAATGGAGACAGTCAGCTGTTTTTCAACTGCATGAACTAATTTCTTTTTAACTGTAAAATTCAATACATTATATTGAATGGTCTGTCATTCTGTAAAAGGGGATGTTCTCTCTACTTAATATCATACTTGCGCACAAACCCATGGTAACGCAGAACTTGAATATAATATATCTACTCATATACACCATCTGTATGGCACATAAATTAATAATAAAAATGTTCATTGAAAATTCTATGAATTTGAAAGGCAGCATAAAAAAACAAAATTAGAACAAGCCCACAAAAACATTTTTGCCATCATGTTGAACAAACATATGCCAGAATAATCCCTTTATTTAGCTTTTCTATAGTGCCAGAATAAAAGTTTCAAAATTATGGCATTACAAACTGTTCACCGGAAATGCATCACACTAGCAACGAGCTTGCTCACGAAAATGGTAAAAACTAATTCCTAGGATTGCTCTTTTTTTAATACTGACTTGCAAATTCATGAACTCATATTAATGATTTACGAGTTAATTTACGTACCATGCCCTCACCACGCCAAACAAATATTGTCATTGTAATGTATAGTGTAGAGAAAGTTATTTGCAGGAAAGATTGTGGGAGGGCAAGATTGGTATGACAGAGGAAAGGTGAGAGGCTGTTGACGGAGGATGTATGTTGTGAAGCGACCAGCCTGCGCTTGGGGTATAGTTTTTCAATTAGTCAGTTGTATTTCTAAAGTCTCTACTGTTGCTTACTTGTTTGCATAAATTAATGCTAGCCAGTGTTACTGACACTTCAGAACCAAGAGCTGGTCAGCCTGGTATCAGTTAGGTGTAGGGTAGGGTTGATGCATTTATTAATGTCAAAAT